>VDFB02000017.1:424197716-424299154 GCA_007258455.2 Sequoia sempervirens
AAAGGATTATAACCCTTCTCTCCACTGTTTCAAGACTCATTATTCAAGGCTAAGTTAGCAACATTGGGAAATGTGCAGGCTATCTTGCAATCATGGCTCAAAATGGAAGCATGGACAAGGCATTTGAATTCTTTGACAATAATTTTTTTGTATAAATGTATGTAAAATGTGGTAGCCTTGACAAGCTAGCGAGCTTATCACTGTGAGTCCCCATTTTTATGAGGCATTTTTTCACACTACCCCTACCTTGTCAACCCTACCGAATTGGTAAACTAGTGAGCTCACTGGGTTGCAAATTTGGTAGGGTTGACAAGGTAGGGGCAGCGTATGCCTCATAGAATGGGGTCTCACGGTGATGTACAGTGATTTACATCACTGTGAGATCCCATTTCTATGAGGCATACCATGCCCATAGAAATGGGGTCTCACGATGATTTACATCAACGTGAGATCCCATTTCTATGAGGCATACGCCGCCCCTCCCTTTTCAACCCTACCGAATTGGAAAGCTAGTGAGCTTGACAAGCTAATGAGCTCACTAGCTTTCCAATTCGGTAGGGTTGACAAGGTAGCAGCAACATGAAAAAATTCCTCGTAGAAGTGGGGACTCACGGTGATGTACATCACCGTGAGTCCCCATTTCTATGAGGCATTTTTTCATGCTGCCCCTACCTTGTCAACCCTACCAAATTGGCAAGCTTGTAAGCTCACTAGCTTGCCAATGCTCACATGATTTTTCCAATGGAATGCCTCAAAGAAATGTGGTAATGTGGCATGTCATGATTGCAAGATAGGCTCAAAATGGAAGCATGGACAAGGCATTTGAATTCACATGCCTTGTCCATGTTTCCATTTTGAGCCTATCTTGCAATCATGGCATGCCACATTACCACATTTCTTTAAGGCATTCCATCAGAAAAATTCATGTGACCTTTGTCTATGCTAGAAATACTCTTCTACATGATGATAGTAAGTATTTTGTATGAAGCCTTGAATGACATTTATTTCATTTATTTGTATGAATTCATTTTTTGGGAACTAATATTTGTCTCATTACCATGCTACATGTAAAATTATCCACCATGCCAAGGAAACGAATAAGGAATAAACTAACAAAGGAAGAGTATGAAACCAATAAAGCAAAAAATAGAGAATGGGTGAGGAAATATTGTGAAAATAAGAAATTGGATACGATTGACGAAAACAAGCCAATTGAAGAGGAACCTCAACCATCAAAAAAGAAAAGGAATTGGTGGCACAAAGGGCATGAATGCGAAAGCATCGTGGTAAGACAGATTCAAATACCATAGTTGGAGACACACCCATTACCACAAGTGAATATGAAGGGACAACATTAAGCACAAGTGAATATAGAGAGACAGGTCATCTACCGCAAGTGAATATGGAGGGACATCATCTTCCACAAGTGAATATGGTTGGACACCATCTACCACAAGTGAATAGGAAGGGACACCATCCACCACATCTCAAGTTGAGAGTACATCATCACTCGGATTTGACGAAGAAGGTACGCCATCATCCCCATGTGAACCTCAAGGTATGTCGTCTATTCCACCCTCAATCGAAGGTATGCAATATAGCCCACCTCACTTAAATATTGATGAAATTCCTAATGTTGAGATGTATGTACCTTGGAGAACACCACCTATAATTTTGTGTAGAAAGCCAAATTATTTGATTAATATTGATGAGGATATTTTGCAACACATGGTCCAAGGTAAGATTCCAACACGCACTTGTAAAAGATATGTTGATAAGATTTGGAAATTATTCTTTGAAAGGCTAAATGAGACCGCAAGATGTCAACTATTTGTTGAAATGATGCAGGGTATAAAGTATAGAAACATCATGATGACTCTTGGGTTGAGAACATCAAATGCTTCAAGTGAAAACACTATTGTGAAAAATCTAATGGATGCTTGTGAGAGTGTGGGTAAGACCTCACACTCAAAGGATAGTAATGTCACCTGACATGTCATTACATCGAATTTGGTAAGTAGTCAAACAAAGAGAGCTCGTCTCATTAGAAAGACGAGTGAACAATTAAGAATTAATAGAAAAACTTTATCAAGAGTTGTTCAAAGGCGGTAAAGAATTGAGGGCACCGATTCAAATGAATTATGGGCATTCTTAGGGAGACTGCCACGAAAAGATAAAAAAGTTGTTGAAGCATTGAGAAAACTAATTGAAGAGTATTGGAAGAATAACACAAGGCCATCTCCAAATCAAAGGGATGTGGTAAGAAGGAGAATTGATAGTCAGAACTGTGAGCCACATCCAAAGCATTTTTTGGATACAACTCAAACCCAATTTTTTCATAAATTTCAACAAGATTATCCTCAAATTAGTATTTGTCAAAGATATTTTGAAATGATTAAACATTCTTATGTCAAGATAAATCACACACACACACTACTTGTTGTTGTAGACTACATATTGAATTCTCTAACCATTATGATGTTTACCATTCTATATGTTTAGATTTGCATACTAATGATGTTTTGCAGGATTGTGGCATACAAGCCCCACCAACATCTTCAAGATAGTTCTTATAAAAAAAAATGTGTGAAATTGAAGATGGACACATATTCTACAGGACACTATGCTTGGATGGTTCATGTCAGTGTTGCGGTGGCTTGTAGCATATGCCAACTTATGTCAACATATGGAAAGCACATATGAGGTGGGACAAAAACTAGTAGAGTTCAGGAAGTATAAAACAATGGCATACGTTACAAAAGATGGTAATCGAGAAAAATGGTGTGATTTGGTTATTCAGAAGATTCCAATGTATCAGTTTATGTCCCTGTTTCGTGAAAATATAGTGTGAGTATGCAAGCCATACCCATAGAGCCCGATGGCTGGACACACAATTCAAGCTATGCAAGGACACCTTTCCAGTTGGCAGCATAGTTTCAGTGGTTGAATTTGTAGAGAACTACACTCTATAGCCACAACGTGAGGTGCAATCACAATATTACAACTCCACACAAGTTTCTATATTTATGCACATAGCATTCATTCATGCAACTGATAGTACAAAGGACCAAAAAAGGTATTGAGGGAGTATCACTTTTATATTAGTGATGATCACACACATTCTCCAAAGTTCATGCAAGGTTGCTTCCATATGTTCTACAATGTTTTGGATTAGAGGGGCATAGCATACAGTCGACATATAATATGATCAGATAACTATGCAACACAATTCAATAACTCATGCATATTCTACTGGTTGTGCAGGATGCATGTCATTACAGGTGTTCAGCATATGTGGAAATTTTGTGAGGCCGGGAATGGAAAGGGGGAGCATGATGGTTCAGGAGCATGTGTGAAAAGAGCATTAGCATGAGAATAGTTAGAGTATAAAGACAATGCAAAGTTGACAGATGCAAAATCAATCGTCGAGTGGTGTAATGCTTTGATAGGTCCAGGTAATGAAGGTATGTCTTTAGTTCGTAGATTTTTTTGGTTGATGGATGATACTAATGTTGCACCATATGAGGATTGTTGTACACTAACATGATCGAGTGAGCTACACTCTTTCCTTAGCTTAGATGCAGGTTCATAGAGTAACAATACACGGAAGATGGCATGATTTTGTTCTTCATGTACAATGCAAGCTTGAGATGATTGTGAGTCAAAGGAGTGGGTTGAGAAATGATCGGTATGTTATCTTAGCCCACTTTGCACGTATCGCCCTCCAACGGCATTGGAACTAATTCATATACACATTCTTTCTTACATTCTGTGTCGCTATATGTATCTTGGTATACCAGTGTTTATTCAAGGTTGAATATCAACCATACTGTTTATTGGTTTATAAGATTTTATTGGGAATTTTGATATAAACGCATATTTCATCATAGTCTTTGGTTATCGATTGATGTATAGACTCTATAAATAAATCAATAGCATGTTACCTTTTGCAAGGTAACATGCATGTTCGATCATCCTTTCATGGCAAGGAAATCTTGTAAAGAATCTTAATTGATATGATGATTATTTTGATAACCTTTGAAAGTTAATACATTGGAAAGTCTCAAGTTGAGAACATACAGATATGTATATATGTGAAAACAAAAATTTCCAGAAAATAGAACTTGAAATTTTTTAAATGAATTCTTCTTCCTAAAAGTTCAGATGAATCTTTGATTTTGAATACTAGGAGAATAATAAATCAACCATGTTGAATCTATGTCTGCGGATAAATGATTCTGATTTATTTGAACAAGTTGATGATGTTTTTTCTCTAAGTATGGATTTCCTATATGAAGGATAATATGTTTCTTCTTTTTTCTATTCAGAATGTATACGCAAATCTTCCAACTTTGTTCTATTTAGGCATATATGTGCACATGCATAAAAAATTCGTAAGCACTTGCACATACGTGCGATATACCTTCTGAATTCATCTTGATTAATCTTGGATAAGATTGTTAGAATTTGATTTGCAAGAAAAGAACTGGTTTTTTAGAACATGTGTTTTCCAAATGAAACTAATAAACTATGATGAATGATTAAATGGTTGTACCTAAATGAACCACAACTATATTGTGGATAAATATTGAAAGGAATGGTACATGAATTCAATGTAGACTATAACACACTAGAGTATGTTGCTAATAGATGGTCCCAAGGGAGGGATACCCCTTGATATGATAAGATTTTCTTTCGGGAATGGGTGCTAGAGAGTGTAGATTTTCTTTTCCAAATCTAACCAGAGTTGCATTTTATGCAACACAAGCTTAGCCAATCTTTGTAGTCACTTTTATATATATGTTACAAAACAAAATGTACTATTTATCCTCTCTCTAATGTTATGTTTTTACCTAACATGGAACTTGCATATTCTACCAAAGCAAATAGAAATGCATGTAGTTAGGCACACACATATTCCACCTTGCAAACTATATCTCTTGCTAAGTGTTCTATGCAGGGTCGGGCATTCTTCAAATGACTGAAGAATTTTGGGGAAGCAATGCTTTGTGGTTGGGTGGAAAAGCACCTCAATCATGTTCTCGTCCACTAATGGAGGTGAGCTATCATAAGGAATCATATCATAATTCTATATGTATTTGTATCATTGATGTATTCAAATGAATGATGTAATGAGAAAGAAAACTATGTAATTGAAAAGTAAACAAAGAGGCATTGAATCCCAAGTCAAAATCGTATGTAACCAATGACATGTGGAAATGAATAATTATTTGAATTTTTAGATTTTGGATGATTTATGACATAAAAGTGCTTAATAGAATTAGCTTTTGAATTTGTGTCATAAATAGTATTATTGTAATGTCAATTTTGGGTTATTTTGGTAGAAATATAGTTGAGCATGTTACAGACAGCTTGTGCAATGTTGTTCCTAATTAATATTTTCCTAGGTTCATCCCCATCTAGGGCTTTGATAACCCATTTTGCAACAAGAGCTATACCATGCTTCTTTAGATCATTGAGACTCAAGCCACCATTAGATTTTTCTAGACAACACCACTCCCATTTGATAGAGTGCAATTTCTTTTTACCTTTCTCATCAGACCACAAAATGTTTCTGATCTTCTTTTGAACCTCATTGATTTGGTAGCTATTGAAGAACCATACTGAAGCAAAGTACAAGGTGTAAGAGGAGAATTTTTTTTGGTAGGCCTATATTCTACTAGTAAGAGACAAGTAGTGTCTATTCCATCCATCAAATTTCTTCTCAATTTTGGCTTTTAACCAATGCCACATATCCTTGAGGTTGGGTGAGACTGAAAATGGGATCCCCAGGTACCTAACCTGCTTTTGAGGACCCTCCTATTGGAGGTCAAAATTCTGTAGCCAATTAGGAGTGGTAAAATGCCATCCTAGCAAAATGGACTTCGCCTCTGAGATTCTAGCCCTAGATGCTAGGAAAAATAAATCCAGCTTGGTCATTAATTTGTTTAAGTTTTCCTCTTCCACTTCCACAAAGATAGAGGTGTCATCAGCAAACTGAATGTTTAGTAATTGGCAAATTTTCAGGCAATATCAAGCCTTTCACTTTAGGTGACATTCTATTCTCTCTCAATAGGTAATGGAGAGCATCAAAGCAATTACAAACATGGAAGGAGCAATAAGTCACCCCTTCCTAATTGATCTTTCCAATTGGATAGGTTCAGACCTAGAGCCATTTACCTCTACCAAGGTAGAGGCATCTTTTAAGAGAACGCCAATCATTTTTGAAAATTCCTGAGGAAACCCAAAGGCTTCCAAGGCCATTTTTAGAAAGGACCATTCCACCCTATCATAGGCCTTCTCAAAATCCAAGAGGAGCATTGCCACATTATGTTGAGATCTTTTGGCCCATTCAAGAGCTTCCCAGCTAGTTATCAGATTTTCAAGGATGTATCTTCCCTTGATAAACCCTATTTGAGTAGAGTTTATGAACTTAGGGAGGATTTTGGTAAGTCTTAAAGCTAAGACTTTTGCAAGAATTTTGTACCAAAAATTCAACAAGGTGATAGGTCTCCATTTTTAAATTAGAGCTCTATCCCCCTCTTTTGGCAGCAATTTGATAAGGCCTTAATTGATACAAGTTCCCAATGACCCTTTTGCAAAGGAATCCATATAAACCCGGTGGAGATCCTCGATGACCCAATCAATGAAAACTTTGTAGAACTCAATAGGGATCCCATCAATACTAGGACACTTATCATTACTCATTGAGAGGATGGCTCTTTTAATCTCATCTCTAGCTACAACAGTGGAGAGATGAGCACTATCCTCATTAGTTATTTTTTCAGGTATTAGCCTCTTTAGCTTGTTCCTTGCTTCTAAACAAACTTCTCCATTGTCCTTAGATCTAAAAAGATCCTTATAGAATAGTGTGAATTGATGAAAGATATCTTCTTGGTTAGACAAGGTCACTCCATTATGACAGATCTTATCAATTTGCTCCTTCAGACCTTTTTCCTTTATATATATAAAAAAAAAAATTGAACATATATCGCCATTGCTCAACTAGTTGAGCTTAGCCCTAACCTCCAGCCCTTGAATCTTGTTGGCATGTAGCCTTCTTAATGAGGATTTGATTTTTTTAAGCTCCTCGTAGAGGTGCTCATCTGCATGATGCTCCTGAATCTTTGTTTCAACAACTAAGAGCTCATCTTGGAGGCAATTTTATTCTCTCCTATTATCCATCTCTCTATAGGATCAAAATCTTTTAACATCCATCTATTAATACCTCGTAGGGTATTTACAACTTCAATGCAATCTTGGTCCCTCAATAAGTTGGTGTTTAGGATGAAATTGTCCTTACTCTTAGGTTTGATTTTGACATCATTATTTATGGTTATTCTAGCTTTGATTAGATGGTGGTTTGACAAAGTATATAGGGATAAACCCAAACTTTGTTCTCGTCATTGTTAGGCTCAAAACTACAGTAGTCTTTATTAGCATAAAACCTATCAAGCATACTATAAATTCTTTTGCCGCCTTACTGATCTTTACACCAAGAGAACCACACACCCTTGCATTCTTGTTTCATGCCTTAAAGAAGGTCAAGGATGTTGAGCTTGTTTTTCTTTCTATATCAATGATGTTTCTCATTACCTTTCCAGTCCATACTAATGCCACCTTTTTTTATCTTCCTCATTCTCAATCATGTTAAAGTCACCTCCCATAATCCATGGGAGGTCTATGGAAGCCCAATTAACCACTTCCAAAATTCACTCCTTCCAAGATAGTCATTAGGTGCATAGATTGAGCCAATGCCAAATTTGGCATCACCCCTCTCAAAGGTGGCCCACACAACTTTGTTAAAGGGGAGACCCCTGAGTTCGTGAGGAATGGCTTCCATTTATTAGCCATCAAGATGATGACACCTCCCTTGCCTTTTTCATGACTAGAGGTCAATTCCAAAGAGTTCCACCAAATGAACTGCAAGTTGGTCTCAAGCAACAACCTTGAATTCTTGCAAAAACACAAAATCTTTATTCTGCTCCAAATTGAGAAACCTTCTCACAACATATTTCCTATCAGGGGATTCCAATCCCCTGACATTCCAAGAGGTGTAGTTATCTAGGAGAGGGAACATCCAGTACTATACTGATATTCTTCCTTTTTCTCTTGTTGATTCCTACAACATTTCTGCAAATTTATAAGGTATTACCATTTTTCCTTCCTCTTTTCAGGTTCTTTAGGAGGGGTAGGGCTAGAATCCCCTACAGGATCCTTCAAGATAATTTGGAAATTTTCACTATTTTTCTCAAAGCCTTCCCCAACTAGGGAGGATTCCTTTACAATACACAGGTTGTCCCCCATACTCATCTCAGTGGGGAGGTCCACTTTGCTTCCAATGGTCTCCTCACCATTAGGAAACTCAACAATGCCTACAGTTTCACTGGTTAGGATAGGATTAGGGGTCAAGGTTTTAGGAACAGTGGCCTTATCCACAGACCACTTCCTGACCATGTCGATCAGGGAATGAAGTGATTCTTCATAATATTTGTTCTTGAAGAAATAAATTTTTTATTTTATACACTTGAAAAAAAATTATTATAGTCTTTTCACCTTATTTCTCAATATTTGGTATTAAAGCTAACAATTCTATATAGAGAGGGGCACATTTCTATTAAGTGTTAAAAGGTTTTTTGTCCATAATGGTTCCTTTTACAATGTGTGGTTTATAAATTTTAAGAAATATTTATAAACCATGGCTTCTATTTCTTGTATGGATATTGAAAAATTCAAAAATATTGGATATGAGATGTGTAAATTGAAGATGAAAGATCTCCTAAAAAAGGGGCCAATTGTTTGTAGATTTCAAGAGAAAAAATATATCCAATACATGTCTAATGAAGATTGGTCAAAACTAGACAAGAAGGAACAAAAAACTATAAAATTATTTCTTGTAAAATCTATCCCATTGAATGTTTTCAAGGAGACTTACCACATAAAAGTTGTGGAAAAGGATAGGTGATATCTATCAAACAAAATTTTTTTCTAATAATTTATATTTCAAAATATTATTATATTGATCAAGAAAATAAAATATGGTGATTCTATTTTTCACTATTTAAATATATAATTTAATTTTAAATCAGCTTGCTTCTATAGATATCAAGTTGGAAGAGGAAAATAAATGCATCTTATTACTTTTCCCTTTACTTGATACTTAAGAAAACATAGTCATTATCGTTAGTTGTATGATGCAAAGTTGAAAATGGAAAATATTCTTACTACTCTCCTTTTAGAAAAAATGAGAAGAACATCCATAAAGGAAGGCTTGAAAGATGCTTTGCACATACGAGGAATGTCAAAAAAAGGGAGGGCCTTAAAGAGATAAGAAGGATATATCAAAATATAAAAGATGTTCTAAAACCCCAAGGAACAACAAAGTAAAGTATTGAAACTATGTTATTTAAGGGGGATATATGAAGAAGAAATGTAGAAAAATGAAGAAGTGTTCAAATTCTTCCACACATAAGTCCTCTAAGGACATTGACGATATTTGGCTTATTGATTCAGTTTGCTCCTACCATATGACTCCTCACAAGGAGTGGCTTTCTATATGTGTAGTTGATGATGAAGGAGAGGTTTTCCTTGGAGACATTAGTAGGTCAAAAAAATTGTTGGTATGGGAAATGTTGGTAAGAAGAAACTTGGTAGTTACTAGAGGATCTTAGATTATGACTATTTAGGTTGAATGCCTCCATAATTTATAATTATGTCAATGTAACTAACACTAAAAATGCATGTATTTTGGTGTGGCACTAAAGTCTAGGTTATATATATGAAAAAGGTCTTAAGACCATTACTAATAAAAAAATAGTTGTAGCTTTTCTAATTATTCTATTCATATGTAAAAAATAATTTGTACACATTGTGTGTTTAAAAAATAAAATAGATCTTTATTTCCTATTGCAAGCAATAATGCTAGGAAATTATTAGAAATCATTCACTCAAATGTGTTTAGTCTAGTGGATATTAAAGTCTTATGGGAAAGTCTCGTTATTTGTTACATTTATTCTCACAATGGTGTAGAATATTGTTGGGAAGGGAAAGGTGTCTCAACCTTTCTTTTGATGACATTAAGATTACAAAAGGTGTGATTTTTAGATATAAAATAGAAAAACACAATTTTTAAGTTATAAAGTTATCTTTTGTGAAAATAAATATTCTTAACTACTCAACACTATCTATGAAAGTGCCTGTTGCATAGATCTCTTTGAGTACATCAATTTTGTTTTTAAAAAGCCCAATCAACCCACCAAATCAAAAGGTATGGCCTCTAGAAGTTTGTATAGCAAATGAAAAAAATTGTTGAACACAAAAAAGAGTTATAAATGGAAGTTACTCGTCCTTACCAACTTATGATGCATTTTATGACACATCATAAGATATCTTTTATTGGAGGATGATTTGGGTGCCACTTTTGGATAGTTTTATCTCATGTGTTTCTACATACCATTTGATGGTTTCAATTTTTGTATCTCCTATATATTAGATGCTTGAGATGAATGTTGAGTGTGTATTTTTTTAGATACTATTAAGTTATAATGCTTCATCCATATCTTTGGTTGGTGATACTCCTATGAAGGCTTGCTCTACAAGTGTAATGTAATCATGGCTCATTGAATAAGACACTAAGCTACTCTAGAGTGTAGGACTTCTCTCCTGAAATGGTTTTTCCCATGTATACCTATGTTATGGTATATACTATTTATTTTCTATTAAATGTGTTTTAGTTTTTTATAATTGTTTAAAGATTGAAATTTACACAGCAATCTCCTCAAAATATTAGTGTATGAAACATTTCCACATACCTTGCTTCCTTTCATTTAATATCAAAACCTGGTCACCTCATATTCTAGGTGTTAGATAGAGGGTTTTTTATACTAATTATTATTTGAGTGGACTTGCACAAAGACGGTTTCGATGTTATTGTAGGGTGATCCCACAAAGCTGGTTTACAATTTTTGGGAGATTCTGATTTTTGCTAAAATCACATATTTTTAGAAAATATAATGATTTAAGCCTTAAAAAGTTTCATTTAAATAATTCCAATTGAAAAGGGTTTGATCAAACTACCTTAGATCAAACCCCCTTGGATAGAACCCCGCTAGTTTTAAACCATACCTATAATAGAGTCTCCTTTACACCTACCAAAATGCTGATAAAAAACCACTTTGATTTACCTTTTGGGGATAAAATGAATTCATTTAAAATTTATTTTTTGTAAATATGTAGTCCTTATTATAAGCTTCCCAAAAGTATAATTTTAAATAAATTTAATTTTATTATTATACTTATTTTTTATTTCTTGTGAATGTAGGTTTTTTACTGAAGTTTTTTTTCTGCACATGTGAAAAAATAGAAGATTATCAAAAGAAATTTTGAAAAAGATGAGTGCACCAGATATTGAAGTCCTTGATCCAACAAAAAAAAAAGAATTTTGATACATACAAGAAAAGTTGTGTTATACAGTTTGCCTATGTCTAAATTGTAATTGGTTTGACTTCGAAACTTGATTAAGAAAAAAATATTCAATAAAACACTATGAAACCAATTGGAAGCACTAGATATCATAGTTACAAATCTAAATTCAAAAAAAACAGAATTTTATCCTTGGAAAAAAATTTATGTGTTATGTACAGTGAGCATCACTCCTTAAAAGTGGTGTTTACTGAAAAAACTAGTTTTCGAAGGAGATGGAAAAAGAAGTGCAATCTGATTCCAAAAAAATTGAAAAAAATATATTTAGAATCTACAAACAAAATGCCACAAATCACTATTTTGCATCATCTTCAAATTCCTCACAGTTTAGTCGCTACAGGTGCCCGAAAGTGAAAATTTATTTAAAAAAAATCAGTTCAATGTCCAATTTGGCCAAAAATTGTAAACCAGTATTGTGGGATCACCTTGTAGGAAGAGATGGAAAGCACATCAAGAATAAAGATGGAGAAGTCCTCAAGTATCTACACTTTGAGTTATGGAAGCTCAAGATGGGGGATATTAAATTTAATGATTAGATTTGCAATGCACATAAATTAATTTAAAATTCACACAAGACACAATGGATACCTTGGGAAAACCCTCCTCTTGAGGGAGAAAAACCCAGTCAATAATATCTCTTATATTATTGAGTCACAATAAGAATGTCTCCTTTACAATAGGCCAAGAAGAAGGCCAATACACATCATCACAGTCTGATGCAAGTACAGAATTGAGTAATACAAACTGCCAATAATATTCTCTGCCTTCTACACAAATCACAATCTGCTCTTTTCACATACTCGCACTTGGAGAATTCAAACTTGACATGTATGGAATGAAAGCTAATGAATTATCTCAAACTTAGATAACAGATCGACCGATTTGCTCTGCTCTTTCCTCTTATTCACACCTTTAGACTAGAGATAGAACAATGTAGAATGGATGAATAAAACAAGGAGGAAAGAATGGATATATATACATGCTTGAAAGAGGATGCACCTCTTCACTATCTTCAAGTTGGCCTTCACAAGTAATATGATATTTACTAATTAAGAAGTCGGCCACCAATGAAGTGAAGTCTTCTTCATAAATAATCGCGCCTAGAGGAGAGAGAGGTCAGCCTCAAAACAGGTAACTCTTCACTAATAAAATAGTGTCTTTAGATGTTTATAAATTAAATAGCCTCATTTGCTATTATTTAATTTATCAAGGAACAATCGATAGGCTGGAAGAATACGACAAAAACTATAATATAAACATCAACACTCCCTCTCAGCTAGGGAGGATACTTCCAGCTACACAAGACAAATCACCTCATCGTGATGTTTATCACTATGGCTACAACCATAAGTAAAAAGAAAAAATATCACCTCATCGTGATATTAGATATTGCCTCAACACGATATCAACCATAATGGCTACAACCATACTATGGCGTGTACAAGTGTTCATCATTTGCGTGATGTTGTCACCTCAACATGACTTTCACCATGGCTCTCCCAGAGGATGAAACACAAGTACAAGATATTGTCATGGAGTCACACACATGACATCCACCATGACTCTCTCAGAGGGTAGAAACAAGGGCTTTCACCTCAAATCTCAAAGAGAAATGCATTAACAAGGGCTTGCACCTCAAATCTCTCTCAAAGATAAATGCATTAACAAGGGCTTTCACCTCAAATCTCTCTCAAAGAGAAATGCATTAACAAGGGATTTCACCTCGAACTTCTCTCACAGAGAAGAACTCATTAATCAAGGGATTTCACCTCGAACTTCTCTCACAGAGAAGAACTCATTAACAGGCTCACTAATGCTAAGACTCTTTCTCAGTTAAGGCTAGATTCTCCACCATACCAAGCTTATCTCGAAAGTACACAAACTTGATTCTGGACAGAGGCTTGGTGAGAATGTCTATTGTCTGCTCATTAGTGCTGATATACCTCAACTGTATAGCCTTCTGTAGTACCATATCTCTAATATAGTGGTACTCAATCTCAACATGCATGGTTTTGTCATGGAACACAAGATTGACAGATAGCTTCATGCAACTTTGATTATCACAATGAATGATAGTAGGCTCCATTGATTGCCCAAATAATCCTACAAGGAGCTTACGAAGCCACATTGCTTCCCGAGCTGCCATACAAGTTGCAATATACTCTGCGTCGGCTGTACTCAATGCTACAAATGACTGCTTCCTGCTGCACTAGGATATCATAGCAGATCCAACCTGGAGAATATCTCAATCCATATCCAACTGTGCCACGCAAGTATCTCAGGATATGCTTTGTTGCAACAAGATTGCCATCTTCTTCAGGCTCAGCATGCTCCCTTTGAATCTTCAAGCACTTGCATCAACATTCTGACCTCTTCGTCCAAGATTTCCTGCAACACTTTGACTTAGATAAATGTTTTCTAATGCACCCCTCTGGTACTGTATAGAGTTCAGGATCTCAACCTCATCCCAGATCTCACTATTCTGAATAGGTTTGTGGAGCTACCAATGACAAATCCAGATGACAGTCTTGAGCAATTATGATCTCAACAGCTGAAGGGATATTCTAAGGATTTAGCACCCAGCTTTGTAATATAGTAATCTTCACTTCTTCTTAGTGAGTTACAAAAATCCCTCTTGACCCCTGCTTTAGAGATTGCAAGGAAGATTTCTTGAAGTGAACTCCCTCTAGCCACCAACTCAGTCCCATGGCTACAAGATGTGACTTCATTCTTGATCATTTCTTGGGTCGAGATGACTTCCTCATGAGATGCCTCAAGCTTTTCATCACTAAGCAATCTCTCAACACCTTCTGCTCTTAGATCTGTCCTGGAAACATTTTAGAGAGAGATTACTAACTGTTTATAACTATCCAAAGAAATATCAAGACTAGAATCATACAAAGTTTACTATCTCAAGTTATAGCATGAATACATAAGAATTTATGAACAATATTGAAACATGAATAATTAAATCAACATATAAAAGAAATATATCAAAGAATCATAATGAAGGAATAAAGAAACTTATCTTTATTGAATTTTGATATAACTCTTTCTTCCAACTTTTACTCCTATCGAGAGTGCTAAACTCGGCACAACAAAAGACAATCTAAACAACTTCAAATTTCTTGAATGAATTATGCAGTTAGCAAGTAGAACCAACTCTCTCCAAGAGTCAAGGCTCTAACACAGTTCATGCATTAGAGAATGATATCGATGTGATCAACCTATCACAACAAAAAATGCAATTCTCTTTTTCATCTCAAAGTCACACTCAGAGATCTACATAATTAGCATGAAACAACTCGAAATGAATAATTTGAAATCTTCAAAGGATCTTTATGCTAGAGAGCACAATTCAAGAGAAATTACAATCTCTCTATACTAATCACACAAGATCCAAATAAATGAAATAACTTAGCAAACAAAGAATACTTATCTCTTGATGGATGCAAATATTGGACACAATAAGACACGCTACTCATGTGCACAGATCAACACACAACCTTCACGGCTTGAACACAAGCCCATGACTTAGAATAGAAATTCCCTAGAATCCTTCTAAGGGGAGATCTCATCCACATCCGCAAATGAAGCATGCTGATTAGGCCTGGTTGGGAAATCCTTTGCATAGTGACCAAACTTGTCACAACAAAAACATTGGACTTTAGAGAGGTCCCACTTCTTGAATGCGGAAGCACCATCAGCTCCTTTATCTCTATTCCTCTTGAAATATCCTTTCTTTCCATCTTTCCCTTTCTTCTTCGAGGATTGAGCGGAAAGAACATGAATGTCTTCATCTATAGGGCTTCGACCAATACCTCTTGTAGCCAACCTAGACTCTTCTTGAATGCAATCCGACCTCAAATGATCAAACTTGGGAAGTTTAGATCTTGCGCTGATTCCTTGAATGAAAGACTCCCAAGATGAAGGAAGACCATTGAGGGAAGGCATGGTCAAATCCTTGTCATCAACAAAATGACCAATAGTAGAGAGTTGATCTCTCAATTCAGAAATCTTCATGAAGTAAGCAATGATAGATTCTCCTTCTGCCATCTTCACATGATGGAGTTGTTGCTTCAGTGCAAGTGTACGACTTGTGTTGTTGATTTCGTAAATCTATCCCAAGGTTTTAAACATCTCCCTTGCCATCTTCAACTTGGAGACGGGTGATCCCATAATAGTGGTTTACAATTTTCGGCCAAACTGGACACTGAAATTATTATTTTTAACTAAATCTTCACATTCGGGCACCTATAGCGGCTAAACTGTGAGGAATTTGAAGATGGTGCAAACTAGAGTCTCATCAAATTTTGTGTAGATTCTAAAATATTTTTTCAAAATTTTGGAATCAAATTACTTCTTTTTCCATCTCCCACGAAAATAGATTTTTTTAGAAACAACATTTTAAAAGTGGCCTATATAATGTATAACTTTTTTTCCGTGAAGGATAAAATTCTAATTTTTTCAAATTTAGATTTGTAACTCTGATATCTAGTGCTTCCACTTGGTTAGATAGTTTTTATTGAATATTTTTCCTTAATCAAGTTTCAAAGTCAAACAAATTACAATTCAGATACAACGCGGTATAACGCGTAACTTTTTGTATATGTCAAAATTTAATTTAATTTTTTTGTTGGATCAAGGACTTCAATACCTGGTGCACTCATATTTTTCAATTTTTTTTTTTGATAATCTTCTATTTTTCCACATGTGAAGAACAAAGAAATTCATTTTCAATGAAAAACCTATGTTTAATAAAACTTAAAAAACAAATACATAACAAAACCAAAACATATTAAAATTATATTCATTGGATAGCTTGTTCTAGGAATACCATAATCATTTGAAATAAATTTTAAATGAATTCATTTGATCCCCCAAAATCTAAATCAAAAGTGATTTTTTATCAGCATTTTGATAGGTGTAAAGGAGACGCATTTATAGGTATGGTTTAAAACTAGCGAGGTTCTATCCAAGGGGGTTTGATGTAAGGTGATTTGATCAAACCCTCTTCAATTGGAATCCTTAAAATGGAACTTTTTAAGGCTTAAATCATTATATTTTCTAAAAATATGTGATTTCAGCTAAAATTTGTTCCTCTCAAGAATTGTAAACCACTATTATGACAGCACCCAGACAATAGGAACAATATGATCCTTCACAGAATCAACTAACATCTTCTTTGCCTTAGTATCTTTCTTCTTCCATTTAACTTTCTCTTCCTCATCCGTAGGCTTGGGGACTTTGCTCTCCATGAACTCCGCCAATTCGTTTTCCTCCAAGGTGAGCATAATTTTGAATCTCCAAGATGTGAAGTGTGTTGCTCCCTCAAGTCTATCCTCGATCTTGAGACCGTTCACCATCTTGATGAAGAGATAGAAGTAATCAACGATGAGAAAGAGAATAAGGAGTATTGTTGTAATACAGAATCTGATCAAGATCTTCTTCAAACCCGCTCTGATACCATATTAAATTTAATGATCAGATTTGCAATGCACAAAAATTAATTTAAAATTCACACAAGACACGGCGGATACCCTAGGAAAACCCTCCTCTTGAGGGAGAAAAACCTAGCCAATAATATCTCTTATATTATTGAGTCACAATAAGAATGTCTCCTTTACAATAGGTCGATAAGAAGGCCAATACACATCATCACAGTTTGATGCAAGTACATAACTGAGTAATACAGACTGCCAATAATATTCTCTGCCTTCTACACAAATCACAATCTACTCTTTTCACAGACTCGTACTTGAAGAATTCAAACTTGACATGTATGGAATGAAAGCTAATGAATGATCTCAGACTTAGATAACAGATCGACTGATCTGCTCTGCTCTTTCCTCTTATTCGGACCTTTAGACTAGAGATATCTAACAATGTAGAATGGATGAATAAAACAAGGAGGAAAGAATGGATATATATACATGCTTGAAAGAGGACACACCTCTTCACTATCTCCAAGTCGGCCTTAACAAGTAATATAATATTTACTAATTAAGAAGTCGGCCACAAATGAAGTGAAGTCTTCTTCATAAATAATCGTGCCTAGAGGAGAGAGAGGTCAGCCTCAAAACAAATAACTCTTCACTAATAAAATCGTGCCTTCAGATGTTTATAAATTAAATAGCCTCATTTGCTATTATTTAATTTATCAAGGAACAATCGATAGGCTGGAAGAATACGACTGAAGTTGTAATATAAACATCAACAAGGGATGTGCTTGTAGACTAAGATCTATAGGTTGTAATAACTAGATCCAAACCTATAGCTACATCACACAAAGATTGGGACAAGATGGATAGAAAAGAAAAGGGTCCTATTCTAGACTTAGTTTGGTTCATTCGATGTTGTTAGGTATGCATAAAGAGACTATCATAGTGTATATTTGGAAGAAGCTTAAAAAAAAATTATTGATCTAAATCCTTGGTAAACGAGTTTTTCCTAAGAGAGCAGTTGTATACCCTCAAGATGGAGGATAGTAGGTCTATGGACAAACATCTAAATGACTTCAATATAGTAGTTACCTAGTTGCACTTTGTGGGAGCAAAAATAGAGGAGGATCGGTGTATGACTTTGTTTTATTCTTTTCCAAATTAATTAATAATTATTATAATTAATCAATTATTAATTTAAGTATAATCTAGTTGGGTTGAAATAGTTTGAATATTGAATTAAATGTAAATATTAAATAAATTAAATTATATTTAATTCTAGATTTTACACATGAAAAGTGATTTTAAGATGTCAGCCATTGTACTAAGTTTTGTGTACTTGTTTAGACAAATATTTCAAAATCCTCAAACTATTTATGTTTCAGCCTAATTCAAATTAGTACTTATGGATGAAACTTTATATCTATAAAACTAAGTTTGTGTGTATAACTAAACCTATACCTATGGGAATGAACTAGAATAAATTAAATTGTTGGAACTAGTATGTGTTTCAATTTGGTTTAGATCTATGTCTATGTACTTGATTTTTATGCTTGTAGAATTGAAGTGATACATGAACTTGAGCATTTTCTCATTGAAATGGGCTAGCATAAAATTTACTATTGGAATTCGGTTGCCTTGGTTTTTTCATATCTAAATTTGTTGAGTAACAAAAATCTGCTAAATTGTGAAGATCATATTTTTCTTAGTCAAACCTTTAGGATGATTGATTATATAGGTTGAAAACAATGATTGAGGATAACAAGCAAGCTTGCAATAGACATAAGATGATGCATGTTGATGTAATGCTTTGAAACAAACATTATTTGATTGTTCTTCTATTGAAAGAAACAACTTCAATGACTACAATAGTTACTATTATAAAATAAATGCATGCACAATTTTCCCTATATTTACCGGTTTTTTAAAGCAATAGCATACAAAATGCAACGTCTTAATCTGGTGTCCATTTTTAAAAAAATTTAAACCATTTAAAGCTGGTAATAAAAGTTACCCGCGGCGGCACTTGCCCGCGCAATATCATTCCTTCTATCAAAATACCTTTGCACTCTATTCAACCAACCATTATTATCCCCATCTCTGCTGCGTGTCGGGCCGGCTGAAACGATCATTTTGAAACCTTCCATTCTGAGAGTAATAGAACTTGGGCTGTAACACTGCAAACTTCCATACGATTCATAGGGAGCTGAGAGAGAGCAATAAAGCTTCACTCCACGGAAATACCTTTTCACCAGCATTCCCTTGCCTTTCAGCCAGTGCCAATCTTTCAATGCTTCTGGTACGCTTACACCACTTATGTTGCCGAAATTCTCGTCTTTCCAGTAATCAAGACAAGATTCAAGATCGTCATCGACTTGACACCAGTCGGGATTAATTCCCTGATAAGTGACCTCACCCTTACAATGCCAAGTCACTTTGATTTCCTGTAAGTGAGCGCACTTACCCATCTTTGGAAGTCCTTTCATATTATCATTGTATTGCAGATGAAACACCTGTAATTTATGGCATCCGTCGACATCGGGAGGATCTTGAACACTAGTGCAATCACATAAACTTAATTTCTTCAACTCCCTTACTGATGAGAAGTTCGGAAACCTCTCTAAACTTTTGAGAGTGAAAAAGTAAACATCCTCCAACATGACACAACCTGTAAGATCCGGCGGCTCCCTTATACCACACTTGCCAAGTTTGAGCACAGTCAAATTTAACAATCTTTTGAAACTCGGAAGCTCCATTAGTGTCCCCATATTCCATAGTTGAAGATTTTCAAGTTCGCAACAAGACCTTAAATTTTTAGGCGCCGAAGCAGCTTTCGATGAAATGGACAAGTCTAGTGTCTTTAAAGTACTTGGCACATCTATATCTGGACAAGCCTCCACTGTATCACATTCCGACAAAACGAGCTTGGATAGTTTCTTACATCCAGCGAGGAGCGGTGAGGCAGCCATCTGGCAGCAAAGGTTGAGGACAATAGTTTGAAGATTCACACAATCTCTACAGTCAAGGGGGGCCTTCACTTTATCACACAAACTAAATTCCACTTTCTCCAAATGCTTCAAACCCTTTAACCTTGGGAACTCCAAGAGAGATGGACAGAGAACAGTAATCTCTCTGAGACGAAAACAATGGGTTAGATCTCCCAGCTGATCAAGCATCTTGCTGCCTGTAATACAAATCTCAAGATATTGTAACCCTTTGAGTCTGCTTAGGTCGGGAAGTTTAAACATTGGATTTACCCCTATTATCTGAAGCCACGCCAAGTCTAGCAACTTTTCCATCCCGTCAATTGCTGCCAGGTCTTTGGAATCGCTTAATGTGATGCTTCTGAGTCTGTCCATCGAGCCCAAGCTAAGCTTTCTGATATCCTGCACATCTACGAGCTGAAGCACAATTAGATTGTGAACGTACTTCGGGGTGATCGTTTGATACATACATTGCCCGAACTTAGCTAATTCAAACCCTGCATTGTCTTCTGCAATCAAACCACGTGTACTACATTGGTCGTCGTCCTCCTTCCACCACAGCCATCTCTCCATTTTATTTGCTTTGTTTCGAGCGAACTCAATATATAGATCGTGTATACGAATTTCAGGTTGAAATTCTTCAAGAAAAGCCTTTTTACTTAGATCCTCAACCTGAAACCACATATAAATTAAGCGTTCATTGGCTTTTCAATTAAAACGCGTAAATCACAAAGAAAAAGCGTTTAAAAGCAATTATTCAACTCACTGCTTTTTCAATAAACGAGATCTCTTCGTTGCAATTGATTGCCAGCCAATTGCTAACTTTGTGGGGAGACATATTGGGCAGCATATATACGGTGATAAGCATGAATATGGTGCGGTATTTGGGAGGCATGTCATCAAAAGCTTTGCCCAGCACAACGAACACTTCATCCAAACCATCACCGCCTCCTTCTAGCATGCCATCTATCTCAGCAACCCATTTTGCCAAATTCGAACCATATTTATTCGAGAGATAGCCGCCAAAAGCTTTTAAGGCCAACGGATGAAATGTTTGAGCTCTCGGACCATTGTCACAACTGGTTTCTTTGTACAAACATCTTTTTGCACACTTCAAAGCAAAACCTCGGTCCTTTGCCCCTAACGTTGACTCTCCTGAAGATGTCCCTTCCAACAAGATGGCTATGGCCTCTTCCTCTTCAAGTCTTGGAACGCGCATGCATGACTGCGACTCTATATTGAAACGCTTTACTACATCTACACTTCGAGCGCTCAAAAGGATGTGGCTGTTTTTCCCCAAGCCCGCCCGAAGATAGTCTCTCACTTCATCTATGCTTTCGTCTGTGATGTTGTCGAGAACCAACAATACCCTTTGGCCCTTCACTCTTCTATGGAACTCAACTTGTGCCTATAAGATATAAAAAAATCAGAATACTCCTCATCTTGTTATCATCAGTCCTTGTTTAGAGTCATCTAAATAATATCAGAGTTGTAAGGAGAATTCTATATGGAAAGGAAGAACATCCTGTAAAATTTTTTAGAGCATATGAAATAGTTCACCTGATCTTGGCTTGTCAGTGTTTGGACATACGATTGAGAGCGGTGGGTGAGATGCTGCAGGGCAAGTTTTATATTTTCGAACGGACTGGTTTTAGAAAATTCCAGATGGCATACTCTACCTTCAAAGTCTCCCAATTTAAAGTTGCAGAAAGCCTTGCCGAGTGTAGTTTTCCCGTGGCCCGCTATTCCATACAACCCTGCAATACGGATTCCCTTATTGTTGGGCTGAACGTTGTTGAAGAAATTTGCGAGTTTCTGCAATCAATAAATATAATAAATGTTAATGGTTCTTTGATCTATTGATGAAATTTGAATGATTCTTAAGAGTTCATCAAAGATCAATTTTTGTTGAGTGCAAAACTCTATGACAAGAAATGAAACCGAAATCATACCCCAAAATGAATATGAATATATAACCCTCAATACTCTTAACCTAAGAAATTTCAGCTCAAAAACTGGTGCTCCCATATCAATGACTAAAAATTATTCGTGTAATACATATGCTCATAGTACAACAAAAGAAAAAGAAAGGAGTTATAGAAAAGAAGGTATGTGAGGTGTTTCACCTGACACATTCGTACTTCTCCTTTCATACCGGGGACATGATACCTTGGTGTCGGAAGTATTTGCCAGATTTCTTTCGCAATTTCCTCCATAAACAACACTTCATCGCCACCTTCACGGAACGTCAACCCATTAATTCGCCGTATTGCTTTCAAAGCTCGTTGCCATTCGGCTCGCTGTTTTCTGGAAATATCCAGCTGTTTCCATTTTTCGTTGTATCCTGTATTTTTTTTAAGAGCATCCGGTGAAATCAGGAAAAACAGGGGTAAAATTTTGAGATTAGGATTTGTACGGGATTTGCCTCTCGCTTTCACGAAAGCAGAGAGTTCTAGCATGGGCCACTTTGATTCGAGGAAATCCTTGGAGAGAAGCAAAACCGCTACTTTGCATGTCTCAGCGGCCTTAAATATTCGAGAGGGGAAATCTTCTGCCACTGGCAAGCTTTCACGATCTTCATCAAAGAAGCAGGACAAGCCTTGGCTTGTCAGGTCTTCGTGTAGCTTCCTAACAAAATCTTTCTGCTTACCGCTGTGACTAAGAAATACATCTTTAGCCAAATGCCCTTGTCTGTAATCACTGTTAATCGAAATAATGAGTGAGTTTTAATGTTGAATTCACTTAGCGGAGAAAGACAGGGACGTTCAGTTAAATTCATCTCACCTGCGGGTTGATTTGTTGGGTTGAGAGGACTCGTTTGTGCGTGAACTTGAAGTCTCCCCGGTCGAACGCTGAGCTTGAGAACATTCCCCGTTGCTTAATTGAGTCTGATCCACTGGGAGGCATTTTTTTAACATTTCTTCGCACAATAAATTGGACATAGATCATCAGCATGCATGGATTAAAGCGCTAGTGAAGACAAGGTACCAAAGACACGTTTGTGTGTGCATAGATAAGCTGGGTTATTACATAAATCCCTAGATCATACAATATTTCCCCTGTCCTAATGAATATATGAAATTTGAAAGAATTCAAAACAAAACCTTTGAGAGTTTCCATCATATAAAACCATAAGTAGTCCACTTTGCTTAATCTCAAGACTTACATAGCTGTTTTCAATACATTTCACAATTTAAATATTAATATGCACGATAGGTAAGAATAGTTTATGGGATTTAGAGGATAATACTTGATTTTAATATAGACGGTATAAAGGGAGTGTTCGATAAATTCCACTTCATTTTTACATAAATAAATAATTTTGAATATTAAAGATAAACATTAAACTAAATTAATTGTTGAATTAAAATGAATTTAAATATAATATTTATTTAAATTTTTAAGATGGAAAAATGACTTTGAAAATATCATCAATTATTTTTTTTAAAAGACACATTTATGAAAGTGAACCAGTCTGCACTCTCCAAACCTAAACTTATCCTTGTTATGCATTACACAATGCATTAGTTTTGCTTACAAAATTTGGAGACCTCCTTTTTCTCATTTTCTCTATATAATTTTTTGACGTTTTTATTTAAATTTGGTTGTCAATTTATGTTCTTATTATATCATTTTTCCTGTATATTTTGTTTTCTTTGTTAATATTAAAACGAGCAAAGAAACATAATAGAAAACATAAAAATTAAAGAATAAGACAGAGACACAAATTTTATAGTAGTTCAACAATTGCCTACATCCACTTTCAATAGTAGGGGAAACTCTTTTATTAATTATGAAGTTAATTACATATTCAACCAGCAGCTGTATTTATAAAACGGTCTCCACTCCAATAATTGGAAAAATCAATCTATGAGAGAAACTTGCCAATTTAGACAAAAGGCATCCTTATGAGGAAACACAACCCCATCTTCATTATCCACAAACTCACTGTGATCCATCTGCACATACATATTGTTTCCCCAGCAATAGGGCTCCCACTCAAGCCGATGCAGTAAAGGTTTTGCTGATGCAGGTGCAATCCCCTTAGCCGCACCACTGAATTCTTTCACACCAATAACGGCTTTAACCGTTTGCTTTAAAAAAGCCTAAGACTGCGGCTCCTTCAATGCCACTAGGTTGTTGGCAGCCTCCACCTGTTTACTCAAATCTCTGCGTACAACCTTAGGACCTATTTCCCTCGTCAAATCTCTGCGTACATCCTTCTAAGAAACCATAAATTTATTAACCTCCCCTGTAATGCCCTGCATTGAACTTTCAAGGCTTACACTGGAACCTCTTCCCCCACAAGCACTCAACATGGTTGCTACCGTAAATGTTGTCTTTTCAGAATTTTTATTCTAGCCTTGCCATCCGCATATTTTTCCATATCTTGCAAGCGCAAAAAGGCCTAGGAGAACCTTCTCTAGCCCCGAAAGCTCTTCCTGCCCTCAGAATATTACTTCAGGAGGCATCTTGGGCTTATTCGCCTGGATCTCCATGACTCCTTCATTGTGTCTGGGTTGCTCATGCGACCGCTCCCTTCCATTGCAACTCTCCTCAATATCATTCACCGCAATCCCTTCAAATAACAACAATTTTTTAGGAATCGCTAAAGGGTTATCATTCTGAGCAGGTCCGTTGAAGCTCTTCGACAAATTCAGCATTTCCTCAGCAACATGTTTGGGATTTGAATAATGGATTATCATAAACCATATCTACCTCGGGCTCGAATAATGGATTATGATAAACCATTTCTAGCTCTAGATTTTCAGCCTCTTCCTCAGCCTCTTCCTTAGGTTCATCATCATCTTCATTCACCTGGGTCCAGACTGCATCCTCCTCTCCTTGGGAGGCATCCTCCTCATCTTGAAAGGAAAACTCCACAATCTCTTCAACTGAATCCTCATTTTTCCAGCCATCCCACCAATGAACATGGCATTTCATTTCAGTTTGCACTTACACAACATCACTCACTCCCGTGTTAGGATATGAATCATGGCTCATGCTTCCAGCAAGGTCTCATCCTCTAGAAGAGCATTTATCACAACCAAATAAGCAACAATAGACTTTACTCTCTGGTAAATCTAAATTGAAAAGAAATTCTTCAATAAAAAAGTCAGCCTCATCATCTTCATCATCTGAAACTCCCACTTCAGTCTGTCTCTTCACTATATAAAAGCATCTAGCTCCAGGATCTAACACCCAATCGTCTTCCATCCCTGCTCAATAATTTTCCATAGCTTAGGAAATTCTTCACTGATATCCAGCACCGAGCTTCAGGCTCTGTTACCAATTGTTAATATTAAAACAAGCAAAGAAACATAATAGAAAACATAAAAATTAAAGAATAAGATAGAGACACAAATTTTATAGTGGTTTGGCAATTGCCTACATCCACTTTCAATAGTAGGGGAAACTCTTTTATTAATTTTGAAGTTAATTACATATTCAACCAACAACTATATTTATAAAACGGTCTCCACTCCAATAATTGGAAAAATCAATCTGTGAGAGAAACTTGCCAATTTAGACAAAAGGCATCCTTATCGAATCTGTTTGAGAAACTTGCCAATTTGGACTTCACCAAACCCAACATTCTTTTGTGAAAGTTCCAGACTTTAAAGTCTTCAGAACTCTTTTGATCCCTATTGAGCCACAAGGCCCAATAGGAACCTAGAACCTAGCTTCCTAAGTTCTTGATTCGCCCCACTACCCAATCCCCATTTACTTCGTTGTGTTTTAAGTTCGCTCCAGAGAACGGTCTCCGAAGTGAACCTAAAGCCTATATTGCAAGTCCTTCCGACCCACAACCTGCAATGTCATTTGTGCTTGTACTAAGCATTTGTGTTATGTGCGTGTAAAGACTCTTATGGTTTTATATGTTTTTTCCCCCCTCTTTCCTTTCTTACCTTATTCTTTTCATGCCTCTTTTGTTTCTCTTGCTCCCATGATCTTTGTGTGTTGTGAGTGAGTGAATTTGGTGCCTACCTTTGTGATTTCTTTCTTCTTGTGCAAATTTGGTGAAGTGTGTGTTTACTCTCCACTCTCCACCTCCCGTGTTCTCTCTCCTTTTCCTTTGACATTTAATCATGAGTTTAGTCAGTCTCTTTTCTCTATGTTCGTGATTTTGTTTATTTTGTATGATTTTCTTTTGGTTTGTTCTTAGTTGTCAGTTGGGTTGGTTTGTTTTTCCTTTTATCCTAGGGTTTCATTTGGTTTATTATCGAATCTTTTCTTTTTTCTTCTTGATGTTTTTGTGTGTTTTGTGGTGCATCAATTTTTTTCTTATTTTTTTTGTTCCGTGAGATATGGGTTGTCTTTATGAGAGGTTTTCTCAATTTATGTTGGCAGGTTTCAAACTCGAGACCCCCTTGGTTGTTTCTAGTCGAGCTCTTGAGCTTAGGAATTTTTGTATCTATTCTCTACCTTTTGAACACAATTTCTAACCAAATCCCAAGTCTCGATTGAGACAAGGCACCCAAGTTCTAAGTTCACCCCATCATTCAATCCTCACACTTCACATTCTTCCTAATGTATCAGGTATCAAACATTGGATATTTTGAGAACTTGGAACCAAATTCCAAGTTTGCATTCCCATCCGCTCTCAGCTGTTGCTCTCAATAATCCTTCCCCTCAACTCTTGGTTTCCTTCCTCATTTCCAATTGGGTTTTGGGGCCTAATCAAAATTTGAAACTTCGGTCCTAGGTTCTTGGTTTGCCTAGTCACTAGATTTTTTCCTTTGATCTCCTTTCAATCCATGTAGCAAGCCTCTAGCATCAGACGACACTAAGAAATTCAAACTTAGGTTCCAAGTTGTTGTTTCCTCTAGCAACTGTGACACACTCCCTCATCATAATAACCTTTTCCACATATGTTCCAACCAAATGTTGGGACCTAATATGGATTTGAAACTGAGGTTCCAAGTTCTCATTTTTTCCCACGATCCATCTCTTGCCTCTTGTTCCTTTTTGTGAAATTATTTACTATTTCTAAATGACTCCCGAGACTTGATAAGAACCTAAAACTAAGTTCCAGATCCCCCATGCAGCTTGCAACTTGAAGCCCACCTCTTTTGAAACTATGGTTCTAAGTTCTAGTTCCAACCTAACTCCTAGACCTCGCTTGAATGAAAAAATACTCAAAATTTCTGGTGAAAGAATATAACTACCAAAATCCTTAGGAAACATTTTAATTGGTTTTCAAAATAAATAATCTCTTCTAAACATTTGTCACTCCTAAAAGCCTAGACAATAAGTATAACATTAAAATATAGAGAAATCATTAGGTTCATTATGTTTCATGCAAAATGATTGCCAAAGCCATTGAGAAGTTATACAAGGTCCCTACAACCATGAAGTATGAATTTCAAGGATTCCCTAGGGTCTCCAAGATCACTTCCTTCACCTAACATATTATTGACATGGATCTTGGACACATCGACCTTGAGGATTTCAAATAAAGGACTTTTAGAGATGGAACTACCTCAAATCGAAGTTCATAGAAAACTCTGGATTTTCTCACTTTGTTGGATTCTTGGCATCTCTCCAATGTCCACAACTAATTTTGTCTTGTTTTGTACATTTTGACTCAAACACAAGGATATCCAGGGATCCGAATGGGAACATTGTGCCAAACATCAATCCTAATATCATAACATGTGTCTTTTTCCTACCATTTAAGGCAATTTTGAAGACATTAATAGAAGAGAAAACACAAGTATCGTTCAAGATTAATGAAGAATGCAATGTAAGACACCTTAACAATTCTTGGCAAGAGAATCCAAAAAAAGAAATAACCATGATTCCCAAGAGTCCAACCAGAGAAGATTTTTAGGGTGAGATTGGTGACATCATTAACTTATTGAACATAGTTATGGGGAAACTTGAATCCAAGACCTATCATACCTGGATGTATCAATTTATTCATATGATCCTCACATATTTTTTGAGTACATTGATTGGGCACAATTAGTCAGTGACAACTTGCATCACCAATTGGTTAATGTTCAAGCAACTAAGAAGTTCTCTATGAATTCTTATATTGTTTAACCATAGAAGGAACATTGGGTGAAGGCGTGAAAAATAAAGAGCCTATGAACACTATACCCATGTCTTGAACCTAAAGAGTCCTAGAAACATTACATTAGGATCAATGATGTGTTCATTTTCCCCTTCATCAACAAGTGTTTTGGAGATGATTCAGTGAGGATTTCAGATGAAGCTAAACAATTGGTGTCAAGTTGGGGACATTAGTTTATCCAACTCCCCAAGTCAAGCTATCTTAGAATATCAAACTTTTCTAGAGCATGTTTCTTGCTCCTCGAGTTTTGTAATGACAAAGTAATATGGTTGGAGTTTACTTGGAAAATTTTGGAAATTTAAAATAAATTCACAAAGAAACATAAACCATGGGTGTAGTTCCCATTTGTTATAGGTTATTATTCTTGTCCTCATATAGTATGTGCCAAATCTTCTGAAGAAGAGCTTTCTTGTCTTGATTTAAAGACATAATACTTGAGCTAGCTATGACCTTGATGGTAAGGTGAAGAAAGCTTATGGTCCTAAATACAAGCATAAAGCAACTATGGAAGATTTTTTAGCAAATTTCCACCAATGACTTTGATGTGAGGAAAAGAGGTTTATGTGGATTGTCTTTGAGGAAAATAAAAGATATAGGGATTGGAAAAGATATCCATGATGATCTAATAAATGATAGGAACCAATTGAACCCAACCCATGATATACAAAATATTGATAGCATACTTCTACCATTGGTTAACTAGATGATAGAAAAATACCATGACTTAAAAATAATTAATCAAAAATTTGAAAATTACACTTTGAGTTGGTTGTAATTCCACAAGGATAAGATGTGAAAAGGTGAGGAAAAGAAGATAGAGAAAAAGAGTGATCCTCCTTCACCATATAAGATGACTAAAATCATAAAAATAGAGCCTCTTAAGGAGCAATTGCTGAAATATTTTGATAAATTTGAAAAGACAAAAGATGTTGTTGATGCAAGAGTGATAGGAGAGTTTGGAGCAGCCCCATTACAACAAGCTCATCCTGATGGGACAAAGGTTGTCCTTCTAGCTTCTTCATTGTATATAGGTCAACTAGGGATAGCACAATTTGTTCCTTCATCTTCCTCTGAAAGTAATCCTTCTCCTCCTACTACTAGATCACCACCAAGAACACTAACTTTTGTAGATCCAACAAAAATTGGGGCTTAGAAGGATTATGAAATTAAGGATACAAACGGTGAAGTGTTGAAGAATGTAAATGAATAGCTAAAGAGAGGGGATGACATATTACAAACACCACAATTCCCTCCAACTAAAATTGGTTCTCACCATGAGGCCATTACAATGGAAGATATAAAGGATGAGGGTGAAAAATTAATTAACAAGAGGCTCAGACTCCTCCTAGGAGTCCTTTGCAACAAAAAGTACCTCACTCTCCTCTTGTTTCTCCTCCTCGCCAACAACAAACACATATTCCACCTAGTCTACAATGACAACGTCAACTAGTTTCTAGTATAACTATGCAAAGTGTTTCCATTGTCCCACCAAGGTTATTATCAAATTTTGCTGCTAAGAGGAATAATATGCAGGTATTGACAACAGTCATGGCTATGGTAATTAGAAAAACTCCAAAAGAATCCAAAGTTATCTCATAAATCTATATGAACCAAAATAGAGAAAGGGTTGTTGAAATAGCAACTCTTACAGTTGATAAGGAAAGAATGCCAAAGAAATGACCCCTCAATATTATCAGGTAACTCAAGTTAAGATGGGTAGGCAAATGAGGGAGGAAGAAGTGGTCCTTTGGATATGGTTCCACAATCCTTCAAGTTGAGAGTTGCTAAGGATCAAGAAAAAATGATTCAAGGATAAACTACAACAATTGAAAGTTTTGTTATTTAGGATTGATAACTCATATAACTTTACAACTAAGTACTTCTGTAAGTTCACAAGTTTTGATGACTAAAGAAAAGGTGGATACTTTATAGGCCATGGAGAAGAAAGCTAACATAGTTTATAAACAGGTTGATACATTTTTTAGACATCTAAAGAATATGAATAGATAAGATATGCTTGTAAATTTCATGAAGAAATTATTTAGTTGGATAGAATAATGACTTCATATATGGATCTCATGAGGAAAGAAGATGACTTGTATGAACAAGAACTTTCACCAATAATGGAAGCACATAAAATGTCACCTCAAGATTTAGTTAAGAATGGGGTTGTACCAGAAAATGATGTTGATTTCCTTAAGACGATCATCAAGGTAATCAACTTTAGGAGAGATCTAATTACCTTTTACATACAAAGGATTCACGAGGAGCAAGAAGAATTACATAAATCTAAAGATAATATAGAAGATTTTGTAAATTTCGTAATTAGTTCTAATTTAGTCGACATGAAGAAGCTTCAGATCAAATCCACAACAAAGGTTCAAAAATCTATGAAGGATCAAGTTAAGGGTTGGAAAAAGTAATTGGATGCCATCCCACTAAATCAATTCATGCAAATCAAATTGAGATTTACGAATTTTGATAAAGAATTAATAAAAATAAATATACAACTAGACTTTTCTCATATTTAATCGTTGAAGATTCCAAGTATAGGGTGGATTTCTTGAATGCTCTTAATCCTGCAAAGCTGGATAAATATATGAAGGCATGTGTTGACTATAAGCAAAATTAGCAGGCACAACAAATTTGAAATTTTAGCGCCAAGTCAAAACTTTCTATTTTAGCATGTTAAGACAATATTATTTTATTCATTATTTTATTTGTAATATAATAAACACTTGTTGAAAAGTGGGTCTCACCCAATAAATAAGGCGGTCCTTATTTTTATGCAATTAATTAATAGTTAACTTTTAGTTTCATGATCATACAAAACTTATGCAAGTTGATAAATGTGTTAACTTCTAGAAAGCTAGAGTTAGGATACTATTTTTGGATGAACTCTACAATAAGGAATATTTGTATGGAATTTTTATAGCTATTGGTTAATGGGTAAGTGCACAAAGTTGTGACACAATTAAGATGCCAAATTCATTTTTTTTTTCCCAAAATGACCATTTGGCACTCACCAAATGGCTCAGATGACCAAGCCTAATTTCAAGCCAAGTTTAAAAGCGCCAAAATTGGCACTCACCAAATGTGAATGACGAATTTTTAGAATGCATTTTCTTTCTCTTTATCGATTTCTTTGTCTTTTTATTTGTCTTTCTCTATCAATGAAATTATATTATACACGAAAGTCTAAGTTGACATTTATATATGGACATTTACTTTTTTATACTTAAAGTTATATTTCGTGTATATAGTTTTAGGATGTTTGAGAGTGGTTTCGAATCTCTTGGAGTTATAATGCAAATTCTAGGTTTTGGAAGATCTTATAATTTTTCAGACTTAGTCAAATTTTAGTAATCTATAAGTTGTATCATCTTTCTCTCTCTATCTCACTCATTGTGTATCTCTTATGCTCTAGAACTCTCTCTCTCACTATCTTTTTCCCTTTATTTGACTATCTCTCTTTACCTCAAGAACTACCTATCTACTTGTCCATCTCTCTCTCTCTCTCTCTCTCTCTCTCTCTCTCTGTGCTTCCCTCACTCCCCTCTTTCTCTCTCACTCTCTCCTTCCCAACATATCTTATAGGACTTAATTTAGTAATTCCCTAAGAAACATCCACTTTGGACCCAATATTTAAGGAAGATATAGATTAGAGTATATTAGAGGGCATTCTTATAACTTCACAATTCACAAGAAAAGATTCAATTATATGCACTTATTTTTCAAGGAACAAAAGCATTACTATGAAAAATATAAATAGGGACTCATACATAAAGGAATAAATACAAGTTGAAACAAACAACAAGGCGTCTTATTTGCATCTAAAATTGTTCCTAAGCCCAACATATCCCCCTATCATGATAGTTGAAGGATATTTTCATAATTGTGCCTTAGAGAATGAAGAAATAAGATATATGTAATGGAGAATGATTATCCTCATTGCTACAATTGTGTTTAACTTTATTACTAAATCCCTAACCCTATACCTTCGAGTATTATGTTGAGAAGGAAAAATAATAGGAAGTAACCATGTAAGAGAATATTTGGTAGTCTAGTTCAATGTTGATTTACCAAAGAACGATGATATTTTAAAACTCGCTACAAGCTCATTTCAAGAAGTTCCCAAGTGTGTTATGATGTGATTGAACAAGTTCTTTGATAGTCCTAACACCAACCACAAGATCCTTGTGTGGTTTGACTAACCATGATAATTGAGGACCCTATTACCCCTAATTAGAAAGATTTGATTATGGTGAATTTTCATAAGAAATTCTAACTATCTCAACATGAAGGCTCATTTTACATGTCCTTATTCTTAGCAAACATCAACTATGTTGCTATCCCTTTTGGTCAAAGTATGCCAATCTAGTCCCTTCCCATTAAACATTTAATTCATTGTCTTTGAATTTATTTATCCTCATAGGTAAATGGAGCTTTTCATAAGTATTTATTATGTCATTTATCCTACAATATACTTCAACTTTCATGAACCCATGTCCTACACACCTTGGTTAAATTAAATATATGGCATAGATCATGTACACTACGTACAATGCCTAACACAACACCTTCTTAGGTCCTACATCATGCAATATTTAAAAATATTCAACCATGGGTCCTACATCACTCACTCTAGTTTATGGATTATATCCTTCATGGGGGCCAACTCGTTCACAACCCCATTATGGACCCATACAACATAATCCCATCTTGTATCATTCTCAACCTTTTTCATAAGTTTTGTGGGGAGTAGCTTAGTCACATCATCATGAATCTCGCCTCATTTGCTAAATTGATTTCCCTTGTAGATTATACAAAAATGTTTCAATTGGTAATACCTTTTTATGTATTTTGAGGTTATTTTTATTAAACACACCAATAGTCCTCTTATATGTTTTCCAAGCACAAAGATACAACTCAAACACAACTACAAACAAATCACAAAAACATCATCTAAAAACCTAATGAATTAATAAAGTATTTTTTATTACTTATTTTATTTTACAGTAATCTCACAATAATGAGTCCCACTTTTGGGGCATTCATTTTTTTGGAGGGAGGAGGGAAGATTTCTTAGAGCACCTTTGTTCGAAGATATTTCTTCAATCGAAGGTTAACCTTTGAGCGAAGATATTCTTCATCTGAAGATCCTCTTTACATAGAGACCTTTGTTCGAAGGTACCTTCGAACAAAGAAAAAATCTTCGATCGAAGATACCTTCGAACGAAGGGCCTTAGCAAGACACTTTTGGTGTCTGGTTCAAAATTTCCTTAGAAAATCCAATTTGAAACCTCAAATTAGACCTTCAAATGTAATTAACTTGATAAGACAAATTTTCAAATTGTAGTCCTTGAAACAAGCTTTCCAACAAGTATAATTTTGATATGTTTTCATTTTATTATTTAATTTACAATTTTTACTAAACATCTAGGTTTTTCACCGAACATCAAGTTCTTCATTCTACACAAGTGGAAAAATAGTAAACCATTGAAAAAAATCCAAAAAATATTGATATTGATGTCCTTGTTTCATCAAAAAAAAAGAATTTTGATATTTACACAAGTTATGCTTGACGACATACACCTATGTCCAAATTATAGTTACCCTAACTTCAAAATTAATTAAAATAAAAAATGTGTAACAAAAAATTATGAAAAGTATTAACACACTAGATATTGATGTTAAAAATCTATATTTTAAAAATTAGAATTGTATCCTTGCTAAGAAAAAAAGTTATGCTTGATGACATAAACGTTACTTTCTAAAAATGGTGTTTACTATTAAAAAATAGTTATTAAAGGATGTTGAAAGATTCACGATTTATTTTTAAAAAAATCACAAAATATATATTTAGAATCTACACATAAATCGCCACAAATCACTAGTTCGCATCATCTTGAAATTCTTAACGATTTAGTGGCTATAGGTCTCAAAAAGTGAAGATTTGGTTAAAAATATTGATATCAATGTCCATTTTGGCCAAAAAGTGGGACTCATTATTGTGGGATTACCTTTTAGCATGCACAATCCGTTATAGATTCATGTGCTCACTTAATTATCATTATGGGATGTGAAGGGAGAATGTAGTGATGAAAACCGCTTACTTCATTGTTGACCCTCACATTTTGGACCCAATTTAAACCTTGCCATTAGGATAACACACGATTCAACCATTTGAAACTATTATTGTACACAACCACTCTCAAGATCACATTTCACTCCCCTCACATGGAATTCCTAGAATTCATTTCCATCTCAAGCATTTTTCCATCTTAGAATCATACTAACACACTTACATTCATGTCATCTACATTTAAATATCATGGTAGTGTCCACAACATTTAGAATTCTAAGTTTTCTAATTTCTAAATTGTTCTTCATTAGTAGTCATCTTGATCATTCCCCTTGCATTCCCAAATAGTATTGAGTAGTTAAAAATATAAATATCATTGTAAGGTAAGTGCATGCATACCAATGAAGTGGAACAACAATAGACTCAAGCACAAGAGAGCACACTAGATGCCATAAATTTTCACCTCCATATCTACACTTGTACCTAGACACAAATACTACACCTAGTCATCTTAACCATTTTTAAATATTAGTAAAGATATTATTCTTATCTTTAATATATTTTGTAGGGTTTAACCACCAACAAGGAAGTCTCTAAATTCTCCCTTTCACAAGAAAAAAACCCAAAAGGTGCTCAAGACAACACTCTATCTAGATATAGAATTATTAAAAGTGGTGGAAAGTATAAAGTATAGGGATTGAATTATGGTTGTGCAAACACCACCATGCCAAAAAGGACAAAACTATTTGCAATAGTTCTTATCTTCAATGCAAAGTGTAGACTTCATATTTTGAGTGTAAAAAGGCATAGCTCCAACATCATAATGTCCCGAACATCCTTCAAAACCCCACATTAGTGTTAATGGAGTTTAAGGAGTTGACTTCCAAGAGTCTCTTATTCGCTTCTTTCTCAATATAAAAGAGGTGCCAATTGGTGTTCTTTAGAAGTTTGTGAATAGATCCAAGTATATCCTTGACTAGAACCTTGTTAATCTATATTTCAAGAAAAAATATGAGTGAGCCAAGCTAGATGGGTTCACTTAATTTTGGTTAGGGCACCGCACACAAGGAGTATTACTTTCTATAGATCATTGTCATCCCTATCTTTTTTGGATGAAAAATTAAAACATTTTCTTCAAATAATTGTACATGTGATTATCTTGCTTCCTCTTACCATTGACATTTGCAGCGTTCCCAAAAGAGCCCAAACATGAATTTTCCTATCAAGAAGACCTATATGATTCTCTTTGATTTTTTTTTACAAACTAACCACCACCAGGATTGTGAGAAAATATGTATGATATTTACTCTTGTCAATTTGAAGAATATTTTACTAGGAGTCAACATTTTATTAGAAAGAGGAATGTTATGAGAGAAGTTACAATTGCATAAGTGCCAAGAGGAAGATTAAAACTAACTATGAGGAAGGGATCTCTAAATAGAGAAGTGGAGCATTGAAGGAACATCAACCTACCAAGGGATTCCAAATTCACAAATATAGACATGACAAATAAGGTTAGTGCGAAGATCAACTTTTCCAAGGAGAAGAAAAAAGAGATTTCATTGCAAAAAAAAGGTGGTGTGGCCCAACAAGAGGAATGATGCTAAAATAAGTAAATGATAAGGCAAACATGAAATGAGGAGACCACATGTCCAACATACATTAAGAAAAGAATAAAGTACCAATAATTCCATGCTAGTATAATTAAAAGGACACGGAATAAATGCTTGCAAGAGGGAAAGAAGGGCATATAAATAGAAGAGAAGCCTAACTATTGTAATGAAAGAAAAGGAAATAAGCATAGAAAGAAAATGATGGAAGATAAAAGAAATATAAAACATGTAAGAGGAAAGATGCTAAGAATAAGAAAATGATAAGGAAAACATGGAAGGAGGATACCACATGTCTAACATACACTAAGAAAAAATAAAGTATCAATGTCCACGCTAGTGTCATAGAGAGCACATGGGATAAATGCTCGCAAGAGGGCAAGAAGGGCATATAAATAGAAGAGAAGCCCGACTATTGCAATGCAAAAAAAAAAGTACAAAAGGAAAAGAATGGAAGATAAAGGAAATATCAAACATGTAACCCAATGAGAGAGAGGTAAGAAAAAAAGAGGGAAATTTGGATGAGGAAGGAAACATGGTGACAAAGGTTCCCAAACAAGACTAGAAAAGTAAAGACAAGTTAAAGCAAAAGGGGAAAGAAGTGAACAAGGAAAGATGTGGAAACACAGGAGAAAAATAGAGTAAAGAAAGAGAAGGCCAAAAAGCAACTAGAACAAGGAGGAAACTTGAAAATAAAAGTGTAAAAAGACTATTGCATTAGATGAAAGAATAGTTCACGTCCAAACTACTGTTCTCTCATGAATCCTCAAAAATGTTTAAGTTGCAAATATTCCATTGTTCACCTTAGAAATTTAGATTGAGGCTAAAATTGGCAAGTCAATATGTTGAACCTACAAATCCTCAAAAATGTTTATTTTGTTAATAATCCACATTTGTTCTAATATGTTGAACCTACAAATCTACAAGTTGAGGCTTGAGATTACCTGAGTCATCAATTAAAGACCTACCCTAAATCCATTGCCTTAGCCAATATTTAAGAGCTCCTTTCAACAATAAGCATTTAAAACTTAGAACTAACAACTAATTTTAAACTAGGAATTAAACCTTCCACTTCACAAACATTATTAATATTCACATTTTAATAATAAAATATAAAACTAATCACTTTTTCCTTTATAATCCTTAATTTATGATTTTATTATTCAACATATTTTTATTTATTATAAATTGAAATTAAATATAAATATAAATTATTTTTAACTTCATGTTGTTCATTCCAAAACAAAAAGAACTCTTATAACAAATTAATATAAAATAATATTGAATAAGAATTTTATGATGTAGACTGATTAATGTAATACAATAACAAATTTATGTAGAAGTAACATTTCCACAAGCTAACACCAAAAAAGTCAATTCCATGTTTGTGTCATGCATAACTTTTGTATGGCTGTTATAGCCAATTGTTTTGTTTCCTTGCTGCTAGTTTGACAAATTAGCTCTACTATGTGTCCTTTGATGGTTTATTGGTTATTTTTTAAGCTTACTACACTATTAAAAAAAATCTCTATTATTTCCTCTGCCATGGTTGTATGAATCTAAAGCGGTGTTGCGAAGGGCACTTAAAAGACGTATATAACACAGATATGATGAATAAAATATTTTTTAAAAAGCTTTTATTTTAAGGTACTTGGTGAGTGACAATTTGAATGTGATCACGTTTGGCGACTATCACAAGTCCCTTCACTATAAGATTAATCCTTATGGCTAATTAATGTAATATGGTAACAAATAACCAATAAACTGTTACTCAACCATTGAACATATTTCCAACATATACACGTTTAATCAGAGCCCAAATAAAATTTAATCAGAGCTATAAAGGGTACTGAAAGACCCCTCCGCTATACAGATTCGACTGCTGGTGTGTTTTTTTTGCTTCAATTGGTTCCTTATCTTGAGATGTTCCATTTTATTCTTTGTTTGTGCTGCAGATTGGTCTTGTATTTTCCTTGAAGAACAATGTTGTTGGTTGTATTAGTGTTTGTAAATTTCGATGGTTTGTTATCTTTTTGTTTAGTTTTTTTTTGAGTTTAATTTTTTCTTTGTAAATTGTATTTATTTAATAAAAAAAATATTGAAAGAAGTCATATAGAAAAAACACAGATTTGCATAAAATTATTTCTTACATACTTTTGGTAACATCATTTTTTACTGTTCTTTTCTTGATGAAGTCACCTTCACTGTCATTTGAAAGGAAGTCGGATGAGCAAAAGCAGCTTCCTACACTAATCTAAGTAGGAAAGAGTTACAAAGATTTCCTTTTAACACCTTATACTATTATAGGTACTATTAAATCTGCACATTCAAATTTAAATAACATAAAAACAATGCAAACCATAACATAGTGTTTACGTGGGAAAATCTTTTCAAAAAAAAATGCACACTCTAAAACACACAACTCAACTTGAATTATCAACAACAAAGAATAGTTACAATACAATCTTAGAGCAATAATTAGGAGTCTTCACACTACAACAAGAATTTGGAGAAATTCCAACAACATAACGACATGTAAGCAATCTTCAACCTATCATACTGAAAATGCACAAAGTCTACAAGTATTTATAATGATGCATCATGAAACAAGGTGTCAAAAACTTGCCAAAAGCATATCTCACACCCAAGGTGTGAACACGAGTCTATTATGACATGACATGTTGTTGTAGTCAAGACTCAGTAATGCAATCTTCTAAAATCGACACCTACTTCCACAAAATTAACTTCCACTTGACACGCAAGACACTACTACACATGCAACTGCCACATGCAAACTTGGGCGCCCCCAAAATTGTAGCTTGAGTGTGAATTGGAAACCGTCCTACATGACTATTACAAAGGTCTTATCCTATCATAGCAATTTGTCATAGTTTGACATAGCAACTTATGACAAAGTCATTAAATTAGATTACAATGGGGTCCACAAAGTGGTATGCCTTTTTCTACCAAATTAAGATGCACATCATCCTAATCACTTGTCATGTAAATTGCCACCTCATCAAACTAAGTGCCACAAAATTACTTTACAAAAATGACGTAAAATAAATACATAAACTAAAATTAATAATTAAATAACAATATTAATACATAACTCTTAAAATTGAAACACCCTAATCCCAACGTCATTTCTGATGTTTTTTTTTTTTTTTTTAATAATGAAACCATCTTCATTCTCATTATTGTTGATATTGACATTGTTGGAGAGTCCAATGCCATCTTATCGTTCAACGAACTTAATGAAATATTCACTTTTAGCACTAAACAAAGCCCATTTATTTAGAACAAACAGGGGTTTTGCGCTGAAAACAAGGGAAGGCGAGCTATTTGTCTCAAAAAGTCAACATGTTGGCTTCTTACGTGGCTGTCAGTGTGGATGCGGTACCCACCGTGAATGCACCTAAACCCTAGAGAAGGGAACTTTTGTGACAGCACAGACACGTTTCTAGGAAATTGCTGATGTACTCATCATTAAGCTAAAAGTGAGAATTATTACACCAAAAATTGCTGATCTTTACGCAAAATCTGTCTGGTCAGGAATTCCCTTACTCTGGACGCCTTTTCGTAGAACAGCAATGGAATGAATGAATGAAAGATTTTAATGACGTCCACGAGACTAAACAGTCTATGGGACCGAGACAAAACAGGCCTAATTTGTCTTCATGCTCTTTTCCAAGTCAAATCTCCTGCTATTAATTTTGACTAGAAGGCTAGCCGTCTGATTAATCTTATCTTCCTCAAATAGCTAGTGCATATTGTCAACTTTCAAACTATTTTCATGCTGAGTATGGATATCCTCGTAAGCAATGCATTCCATGATGAAGTGCCATTTCATTTCCACAACCCCCTTATTGCAGAAAATACAAGTTCTTTCTTCCCAAGTTTCCTTGGGTATCTTCCACCTACCGGTCTCACACCTAAGGTGTGATCCCGTCCTCAATTGTGCCACTAACAACCTCACTTTCCCTTTAATAGCTGCACCTAAATAAGTTTTTTCACCATGATCCTTTGTCAGGTTAAACTCTTTGATGTAGTATGCTTTTTTTCGCCCAATCTGGTTTGTCCACATGGCAGTTTTGAATTTTTCAGTCACATAGCTTTTTATTTCACTATTGGTGCTAGGACACTCATGCAAATTGATGTCCCACTTGTTCATCCACTTGTGGTTCTGTTTCATCCAAGTTTTCTTCCTACGATCTAGTATCTCCTTCATAATTGTTTTAGGCCAACGGTGGTTATCCATGTTTTCAACCTTCTTTAAATAGCTTATCAACCGAATTAAAACCGATGCTTCCAATGGAAAAGACCCTGTTTCAGCTAAAAGAATTTCATAGGGGACAGTGGTTTTAACTTTGAGACTGCTTGTTATTAAATGTTTTTGAATTCTTTCTAGTTGTTTCCAACTGCACTTTGACATACTGTTTCCCCATACCTCACACCCATAAAGTACAACCGGAGTAACAAGCAAACCAAAAAGGGTTTTCTTGGTTTTCCAATCCCAAAGCTCAGCCTTTCTACACCTATTTTGTAGAAGGTAATAAGCTTTCCAACCTCCCTATATCCTTTTCATCCGACAAATCTCCCAACTGAGCTTATAATGAAAGTCAATCCCAAGATACTTATATTCTTTGACTATTTCAAGCGGGTTGCCTTCAAAAAGAAAGGTATTTTGTTTATCTTTTCTATTCAATGAGAAAATCATGATTTTGGTCTTGGTGATATTCACTTGCATCCCAACCTCGTGACAAAAGAGTTCTAGAGCTTTCAGATGTTCTCTTAACCCATGCATTGTTTTTGAAATTAGGGTAAGATCATCAACATATAAAAGTAGCTTCACCACATAACCTGCCAGTTGAATACCATCCCCATCCGTCTTGCTTAACCAAGCTTCCAACTTATCAATGTATAACCCAAAAAGCGTGGGAGATAGAGGACAGCCCTGTTTAACTCCAATGTCGTTACCAAAACATTCTAACATACCATCACTTGTTCTGATTTTAGCTCTAACATTCTCATACAATTTGTGAACAGCTGCTCTATACACATTTGGGATGCCTAATTCCTCCGTTCTATTCCATAGTTTGTCTCTAGGTACCGTGTCAAAAGCTTTCTTGAAATCTACAAACCAGCAATAAGCTTCCTCGCCCTGAGTGTTCCAAATTTTCTCAATCAAATGTCTAAGGGTGATGCAGTGATCAATGGTAGAGTGTCTTGACCTAAAGCCTGCCTGCCCTTTTGCCCTCATTTTCTGCCCAACTGCTAATACTTCGTTCAATCATGCTCCCAAAGAGCTTTCCAAAGATAGGATTGACCATAATCGTGCGGTAGTTAGATGGATTGTTGATATCACCACTTTTGTATAGAGGAATGACCACACTAGTGGTCCACTCCATAGGAAATCCTTCTTGATTGACATTATTGAAAATTCTTTTTATGTAAGGAGCAAGAGTCTCTATCCCCCATTTTTAAAATTTAGCTTGCAACCCATCTATGTCCTGTGCTTTACCACTCGCTAAATTCTTTATTCCTTGTTTAATATCATCCACAGTGAATAGTTCCATTGATGTGTTAATAACAGGTGGATGGTCTTTCTCGTGAACCCGCTCGTAAAGAAGCCTAGCATACTCTAGCCATTGGACATCTATAATATTGTTTTCAATCCTCTTTTTCTTTTGTTGCAATTCTCTCCAAAAACCTTTAGGGTTCCGTTTTCCAAGTGAGATTAGCTCCTTCCTTCTTTCATTTACATAATCATATTTTTTAGATTGCACCAATTTTTCATATTTTTTCTTGTACTATTTGTCCATTCCTTTCTTTTTTAGTGATCTCTTGGCTGCCTTACATTCTTCATCATACCATGGATTTGTCAGGAAAGTGTTTGCAGCCCTCATCTTGGGGTGGGACCTTTTGCATGCATTTAAAGCCTTGTGAATTATTGGGATCAACGAATTGCTGTGAATGTGGATGTCCCCATCTTTTGTTGCTTTGACCTCTTCGTTGTTTTTTAAATCATGGAAATGTTGTTTAAGAACAGCGTTAAATATTTCTCTATTTTCTTTATTCAAGAGGATTTTAACCTTGGGGAGGGTTTTATTTTGCATGTTGAACCCGTTTAATGTGCTGGCTGATTGGGGACATGTGGAGCTTAACCAGAAGAGGTAAGTGGTCAGATTTCATCCTAATAGGGCAGTCCTCAATATCAAACTCTAGAAATCTAGATACAAAACCTTGGGAGAAAATCATGTAGTCCACCACACTTTGTCTATTATAAGTTTTGCAAGTGATGTCCCCTGACTTTGGCCAATCTCTCATCCCATTACAAATAACCATGCCAAACAGACTACAAAGCCCAAGCAATTCTGCCCCAAACGGGGTCACATCCCCATTATCATCTTGGGATGTTCTTTCCCAATATTGATCTCCACCTTCCTCCAACCATAAAGGATTGTTCTCCCCTTTTTCTTCCCTTCTCAACTGAAGAGACTGATTATTAGTTGTCCTTGCATTAAAGTCACCCATTAAGACAACATCTAGAAGTGCGCTGAAAATAGATATATCTCTTTTTAGTGAGGCATACGGGTCTTCTTTGTCTAAATTTCTCTTCTTATAGAACTTAGAATTTTTTGGAGCAAAATAACAAGCAGCCAATCTGAAAGTCACCCCATTTTTTGTTATTTGCAGCCATATGTACTGTTTATTTGCGTCTTCTTTTTCAAATTCAACGATTCCCTGCCATTTTTCACCTATTAGCACTGTAACTCCTCCATGACCTTTCCCTGACTCATTCCCTTTGTTCCAAACTAAAACTTTCTTATACCCTTCAAAATCTGGAACTTTGCAGCCTTCATGCTCATGTATTTCGGTAAGAATGATAATATCTTTACCTTTTGCTATGGGCCCCAATCTAGGTCCTCTTCTCCATGGAAATCCTCTACAATTCCAACTTACAACACGTAAGTATTCCTGTGGGGCCCCCAATTCCTATTTCTTGTTTGAAAAACGATCACCAATTTGGGCTTTCCCATTCTTCAACCATGCCCACTTTCCTTCATTTCTTGTTGTTTTCACTTTCTCCCATTCTTTCCTTTGTTCTTCCTGCTGCTCGAAAGTCAAATCTTCGTCTAGGTAAATATGTGTGCCTCTAAGTAACCCTTTGTTTTTTAGAATCCTATTATTATCCTCTAAGCTTCTCAAGGTGACTCTTACATGCCTATCCCTTCCACAATCTATCTTTTTTCCAATTCTATTTGCTTGTTGAATATAACCTGTCCATTTTAGCTCGTCTTTAAGGAAGTCCCTTGCTAGGATGTCTATTCTTTCCCTTTCACCAAAATCTTTCAAACCTTTAATAATAATGTTTGTAGCCTTGCTTTGTTTATCTTTTTCTTCCCTTAGTTGCCTCTTGACTTGTTTCTCAATAATTACTTTTTGCTCACTTGATGAGCCACTTACCACATGTGACCATGATTTGGCCTCTTCTATTTGGTCTCTTAACTGATTCTCTTTTTCCTCCAAGTCTACTAATGTTGATTGAATCATCTTTAATTCCATTTTGTTTTCACCTCCTTCCACTTTTGGCTTCTTGTTTTTAGTTGTTTTGAGTTGATCTAACTCCTGCCTTAGAGTGATCAGTTCTTGTTGTCCCTTCTCCTTGTTAGCTTGTAGATTTAAAATTTGCTCCTACAGTATTTTATTATCCCTTTCCAGCCTGCATTTGGACTCTATAACTATTTTAAATCTACTGTCCTCAAACATCTCCTTTGTTTCTAGAGCATCGAGTCTATTTTTCATTCTCATGAGCTCTTCTACATATAACTCTGAGGACCATAGTAGTGGTGAAGACGTAGAGCTATAAAGTTCAGTGGGTACTTTTTCAGTAACCTTGCTTGCAATGGTCTCTTCCTTTTTGTTCCTGACTTCCTCCATCTTACTCATGCCTAACCCGAGGTTCTCTATGTCTCCTATTAGCTTTCCCTTTCCTTCGTACTCAATTTGATTAGTTTTCTCTTCTTTCTAAAATGTTTCTTTAGATATACCTGCCTTACTATTATGAACCTTTGGTAAAATCCAAGTGAATTTTTTCTTTTGATTTTGTTTCAATTTCCGTCTCTGAGCTTGTCTGCGTCTTAGAATCCCATTATATTGCTTTGCATTTACAAAGATCAACCTTTCTTTTGTGTTTACATGATTCAATATGCTTGATAAAGGCGATCTCGTAAGCAAAGAGTCCCAAACACTCGCTAAACCCTCATCTTGAACACTAGGGTAGAGAGTGGACCACCTGTTTGACCATTGTGGAATGTGATATCTTGGAGATATTAAACCTTTTTGACCCAGAAAAGTTAAAAGATCACTCAACTGAATATGGGGTTTACATTCCAATTTTCTATTGCCCAGTAGATGTTCTAAAGCTCCCAACTGCATTGAAAATGGGTTTGTATTTGAGATTTGTGTCCCTTCTAGAGGGACCCTCTAACATGCCAAGTCTAGGTTTTCACCCATAATCCCTTGTTTAACTCAATGCGTTTGAAATGTTGTGGTTTTATGCGGGTATGCGAGTTTGTCTTCTTACAGAGAAAGAGACAGAATAAACTTTAAAATAAAAGAAAACAGGGAAAGGCAACAAGAAGACCTGTTGGAAACGCAGCCCACTGTCCACACCTTCCCGTGATCCTAATTCCACTTTGTTTCGCTGGCTTGTGGGGTCCCCGGTCCCGCTTTGACTTTTTGCGTGCCCTTTTCCCCTTTTCCCGATCAGCACAATCTCCACATATAGAAGACCCCTCCCGCCACTTGAGAAAAACGTTGCCCCCGTTGACTTTGTCGCTGCCTGGACGCCGCTACCTGGTAAATCTCTGTCGCTGCTTGGTAATCGCTTCGCTGTGATTGAAGTATCTGCCTTTGTCACTGATTCGCTGTCCAGAACATTACCGAGAACCCATTGAAATTTCTCTTGGACAGAAAAGAGTTTAGCCATAACCAAATAAAGTTCTTGGAAGAAAATAGATAAAGTTCTTCCACTGGGCAAGTGAATATATTACATGAGCAGTGAATTCAATTATTTGGATACTTAGTTATTACACCAAGAAGCGTCTACAGCCACAAAATGGAAGTCAAAGAATTGTGCAAATAATATGAATTTGGTTATTTTGATATTCCGAGAAACCTTTACAAAGTGGAAGTAAAAAAAAATTGTGCAAATAAAATAAAATAAAAATATGATAAGGAGTGAAGATGAAAAAGTAGCTTTTGCTAATTCTTTAATTATTTTATATTTATTTACTTTGTTGGATTAAATATACAAAATAATAAAATTTCATAAGATCAATGAGAGTGCTGTATTTCTAGATTTTACTGTGTATAATTTATTTGCATCAAGGTTTCCTATCACACTCTGTGATCCATCATCATCTTTCTCCTACAACTCTCTTCTCATACTGATGATCGATCAGGAATATAATCCCAAACGTTGATGCAAACAAATTATACACAGTAAAATCCAAAAAAACAACACTCTTATTGATTATTAACTGTGGAAATCAAATGTCTCTGATTTCATAAAACTGTGAGCATCCATAAATATAAAAACTTAAACTTTTAAACTTACCCTACGACCCTACGAAATTTATGGGACTGCCCACTTTAAAATAATACTGAAAGCTCCCTCCATAAAACCCTCCCTCAGGCTGAGCAAAGCCCAATTGGCTCGACTGATCCAGGAAAGCGACAACAGTTCCAAAACTGCGCCAAAGATTCTGGACCTCTGCCTTGACGACGCAGAGCCCAAGAAAAGTGATCCATCTAACCCAAATTTGATACAAAATCAGGGCTTTGAAAAGCCCCGCCGATCCTGCACGAAAGTTGTGGTAATTCCTTCTGTCAAATTTACGAAATTTATTTTAATTTTATTTAATTTTCATTCCTGCTCTCAAATTTTCAATTTGATGGGTTCCTGGCTGAGTTTTCTTTAAATTTTCATATGCAGAAAAATCGTGTGAGATTTCATTCTGATGTTCAAAACGCGGAAGTTTACTGAACGATGAGAAATTGAGAGAGCCAGAATCCACTGCAACTACCCTGCCCTTATAGAGCATAATTTGGAAAATTGCCAATGCAACTGAATTTTGTATAGTCTGGCTGTATATAACTGCTTTAACTCAGTTGAAAGCATAGGATCCTTATTATAGTTTGGGTAATCGCCCAGTTTATTCGAATGTCTCTGGTTGTAAAGACTCGGTCGAAGGATTGAATATAATAATACTGTATTTTATTTTACTAGACGTGTCCTTTGATAGTATTTTCTACCGTCTCATGGGTAATCTATTTAATTTAATGGTGTTCATCTTCTGTTTCAATGGCGTTTTAATTATACCACATGAAATTCAAAATGCATCTTTGAAAATTTCAAACTTAAAATTCAAATTCAAATTCATAAATCTAAAAGTCCATTTCAGGTTAAAAAATAAAATTATATTGGAGAGCTTTTAAAAGGGAAGTCAATTTTGGTGTTAGAAATTAAAATTATATAGAAGAGGTTTTATTGAAAAGATAAAAGTTGAAAAAAACAAATCATAATTTAATTAATTATACAATTGATGAAAATGATATTGCATTCCTTGAGTACACTATGATATCTCTCCAAGTTTCTATTTTTTATTAAAATAATACTCTGTTGCTGCTCTATCCTCCTGAACAATTATAGAATTTTTTTTGCTTTTCTTTCTGCCAATGTTTTCACATATACTTTGAGCAATTGTAGCAGGCTGCTTCTATTTATTTATTCATGCATAAAGAATCGATAGGCAGAATGCATATGTTCTCATAAATACCAGAAAAGGATTTTCAAGACATTCTGCTCAATAAAAATTTATAATAAAATCTCACTTATTTCCTCCGAGACATTGTACGAATCCAAAGCGGTTGCTGTAAAGGGTACTTAAGACATGTAACACAGGTATGATGCATACAATATTAAAAACTAATTTATTTTTTAGGTGCTTAGCAATGACAATCTGGATCTGGGCAAGTATGGCAACATCATAAGTCCCTTCCTTTTTTCCAGTTTAAGATTAATCCTTATAGCTAGGTAATTAAGGTAATATCGTAAGAAATAACCAATAAACCGCTACTCAAACGGTCAACATGTTTCCAGCTGATAAAACTTTAATCAGAGCCCAAAGAAAATTTAAGCAGAGATGTAAAGGGTCATATAAAACATAGATTTTGCATAAAATTAGTTCTCACGTACCTTTGGCATCTTCGATTAAGCCCTTTTGCCCTGCATCTCCGCTCTTGGAATGTGCCGATCCCATCTTATCACTCTACAGCAACTAAATAAAATCTCCACATTTACAGTTAGTAAAGCCAATTTCTTCAGATCAATCATGGGTTTCTGCGGCTGAAAAGAGGGGCAGGCGAGCTATTTGTCTCGAAAAGTAAACATCCATTAGGTATCCAAGTAGTTAAATAAAATCACTATAATATGGTGTACACTTGTCCGGTACATCGGCGATTGTGAGGAAACATATATGCGCTGTCACGGAAGTTTCCTCCTCTAGGGTTTAGGTGCATTTACAGGTGGGTACCACAACCATCGTAAAAAAGCCGCAGAAACCCATGATTGTTCCGAAGAAATTGGGCAAGGTGCATTTTTATCAATGAGATGAAATATTTTAATAACGTTTAAGAGATCACATGAGTCTATGAGATCCAAGATTAGCAAGTGACCACCAATAAAAAAATCTTAAATAGTTTGTAATTTTCATTTAAGATCATTTTTTTTGCAGTGGATTTTGATGAGGAAGTTTGCAATTTTGTTCAACCTTGCCTTCTCCACTTATATGTTGTGTCATTTCTATCTTCTTGTCTCATTCTTCTACAATCTTTTGTCTCTTTTTACAATTGATAAAATTGATCTAAAAAAGATTAATCATACACAAATAATTGTAACAAAGAACACTTAATTAAAATGTTGAAAATGAAGGTAATTATTGTAGCTTAAAACTTGTAAACCTATGTGATTAGATTTAATTAAGTGTTCTTTGTCACAATTATTTGTGTATGATTAATCTTGTTTAGATTCATTTTACCAATTATAGAAGTAGACAGAAGATTGTAGAAGAATAAGACCAGAAGATAGAAGTGACACAACATATACATAGAGAAACATTTTTCCGAAAAAAACTCCACCACTAGAATCAATAGCACTTGTATTATTTAACCTTAGAACAAGATTACAATAACACTGTATCAATTCTTGATTGAAATGCTTATTTTGCCTTCAACAATTCTTATTCACAACTTGTAATAAACTCCCATGTATCCAAGCATGAATCCACACATCCCATGCCATGCTTCACTAAAGTACTCTCTTAGAACTCTCTTCAACTTGCTGCAATAAATAGACAATTGTGAACATTGTAAACTCCAAAGAGTTGACAATTACAAGAGGATAATGCTCCTCACAAATATCTACGCCATTCTTGTGCAAGTAGAGTTCTTCCATAAAAACAAAGTCAAACCAAGTCCTTCATCAATTTGGGCATCCCAAACTGAAGTCTTAACTGGTTGTTGGTTTCGAAGCTATATTGTAAGCTTCTCCTCAAAGTTGGCACCCAAGAATGGGCCCCACTTAACTGAGCCTTGTAAATATCTTTTCATGCAAAGGTGTTAACTCCAAGATTTCAACTTGGGCGCCCAAGGTGGGTCCAAGTCAATCTTTGTTAATAGAAACATATCTCTCCACTATTAATGCAAACATCATGCATGATTGATCATCCCCTGTTAATTGAAAGTATCAACCTGTTATTTGTCATGCAACTGAAGTCATTAGTCATGCAACTCAATTCAACTGAAGTCAACTACATGCAACTCAAACTAACTACATGCAACTGAAGATAACTGAACTGAACTGAACTGAAACTGAACTGATAGTTCCACTCCACATACATTGTAAATATCAAACCCTATTTTGTAGGAACAAGACATGCATTACATAAGAGTTATCAATTCACCAAATAGTTAACTAAAACAAGGTGTGTTCCACCTCCCATGTGGGCGCCCCATGTGCTCCTATTTTGTAGGAGCTCTTCTTGGACGCCCTCACATGTTCCTATTATTTAGGAATAATTACAAATGTCAATTTACATGTTCATTTCATTCAAATTTAATCTCTTTCTAATCCTTGTGTTGGGGGAACACTTTCCAAGGACTTAGGAGATACATGAAATATGTTTAAGATTGCAATTAAATGGCATCATATTCCCAACAATTTCCACACCTCACAACAACCCTCCCACTCTCTCTCTAAAGCATTACTATGCCTATCAATAAGAAAGGATGATTCATTGATAAATGAGGTCGGTAATGAATAATCCCACTAACAACTTTGTTCCAACTTCCCAAAGTTTTGCAATATCTTTCAATCATAAAATGCTCTCTTGAGGGCTCACAACAATTTAGAATAAGTTAAACTCATACTTCAACTTAATATAAATTAAACATATATCATTGTAATGATTGTATATACAATGTTTACCTACGTCTTCATAATTCATTCGAAAGGATGTGTGATTGGGTTCGAGGTATTGTCCCCCCTCACAATCTTGTGTAGATATCGAAAACATATAAATAGGTTAACATATTGGTATTTCAACCGGAAATTACCAAAATGATAGTTAAACCACTAGCATATATATGCATTTACTCTCTTTTGAGTATATCCATTTCTGACACATAAGAACTAATGAGTATCAACTAATCCTTGTCGATAGTCAAACTTTCCTTAACATAAATTGACAATTGTTGAATAGGAATCTTGACTTACACCAAATGGTTGAGTACCACTTACCTGACTCAACTAGGTTCGCTAATTTACACCCACACAAGACTTAAGATGGTGTTAAACTATTATTTTCCTTATATCTATTCCCTTCACTCTGATGATGCTCTCCCTCCCTTTCTCGGAGGGGCGGAAACCTATTCCCTGAATGCAACTTGCAATCACCAACTCGAGATTAGTTTATCATTAATCATTTCATAATCCGTATGAAATCATCACACCTTCACAACTTTTAAACAAATGTCAATTATGGTCAAATAAACATAACTCATGAAAACATTGATTTTTCCAGACATTTTTACTAAACATCAAATCATTGAATCATGAGTAATAATCTACTAATTACTTCAAAAGTAAAAAGTAAAACATAGTTAAAGTTAGGGGTGTAACATTAAGGCTCAATTGGCCAGTATATTTGAAATGAAAGATCTAGGTGTTGGAAGATACATACTTGTTATGGAGATCCGTAGGGACAAGGTTAACATGAAGTTGTGGTCAAGCCAAAGGAAGAATATTGAGACTATTTTGTAGCAGTCCAACATGCATGACAATAATCTTATAAGTATTCCTTTACTAGTAGGCACTAAATTGAGTATGTAATACTTTCTTAAGTCTACAAAAGTTTTGGAGGACATGAGTAATATTTTTTATGCAAGTTTTGTAACAAACCTTATGTATGCAATGGTTTGTACAAGGCTAGACATATCCCAATCAATTGGAGTTCTAAGAAGTTTTATGTCAAATCCTAGCAAAAAGTATTGGACACAAGTGAAAAGGGTAGTTGGCTAATCAAAAGTAACTTTAAATTACTATTTATGCTACCATAATACTAATTATGTGAGTAAGGTGTTGAACATGCATGGGTTTGTTGATTCTAATTGGGATGGGGATCTAGATAATTAGAGATCAATAAGCGGTTATGTCTTTACTCTATTTGGAGTAACAAATATTTGGATGAGTAAGTGACAATAAATAGTTTCATTGTCCACTATTGAAGTAGTGTACATGGAAACAACACCTTCTTGCAAAGAAGCTATGTGGTTACAAAGACTAGGTAGTGATATTGGTTTTGAGTCAGATAGTATTGCATTGTGGTTCACAAAGTGTATTTTTTTGACAAAGATTTGTTTTACCATGCTCATACTAAGATGTGGATGTATATTATATTTTTGTAGGAAGATGGTTGAAACACAACAAGTACATATGGGGAAAATTGACACTTAAGAAAATACTATTGCTTCTTTGTCAATACCAATGAATAATTCTAAGTTTTTATGGTGCATGGATGAGATGGGTTTATCCTAGTTTCACTCATTTGGTTAACCTCTTGGGATATTGTAATTTCTATTGTAGATAATATCAAGTTGGTGAATGATAGAACTTTGTTGTGCTATTCACCTACACAAATTTCTTGGTGTAGTCCCTAGTGGTAGAAATAGATTAAATTTGCTCATTTCATGTGTAGGAATTTTTTATTCATAAAATGGTAAATAGCCACAATAAATTGTAGAATTGTTTAGGAGTTTCAATTTTTGTGGTTTTTGTGGAGCCCTATCATAGTTCGATGTTGATATGTTCCTGACTACAAGCTATTTGGAGAACTCAACAACTATATAATTGTAGGTATGTCATTGGGAATTTTTATGACAATGAAATAATGCTTGTGGCATTGTTAGAGTATATGTGGTGATACCTAATGGCATGGAGATGTTCTAGATGATACACTAAGGTACTACACGTAGCTAGTATCAATCAAGTGGTTATATCTACCATGACAAGCCATAGATAGTGTTTGGCTCTACTGTAGGAAGACATACACAATTCAAGAGACATGGGTCAACAATCTTTGACTAATGGTAAGTGGTAGTGGTTTGTTATTTGTTATGCTCATGTTCATTTAAATAGGCCATGTTACATGTAATGTTTATCATTCCAACATCACGATACAATCATGAGATGGTTGTGTGTGTTAGCATTCTATAGTAGTTAGAAAAGAAGATGGTTTGTATTCCATGAAGAGAGATATATCTATCTACTCACATCGATGTTCCAATATTGAATAGAGGGAGATTGGTCTAATGAGTTGTATCCTAGAAGTGTGAAGTTGTGGTTGGAGGTTTTATTCTATTGGTTTACAAGTTGAGATTGTGTGAAAGTGACCTAAGACATTAGTTGTTTCTTTCCTAAATGATATTATTGTTAATGTATATTTGTTGGTGGATTTTTCTATAATGTAAATCATTCTCTCATGTGTGCCTATGAATTTTGTATTTTTCAAGTGATTCCTTTAATGTTACATAATTAAATTATGTACCAAGAAAATCTATATTTGATCATATAATCTTAAGGTGTCTCAATATACCAATCTATTAATTGACTATATTAGGGATTAAATTCTCAACACCCACAATCTAAATGGGGTGAAATTTGAAATTTAAGTTATTAGAATGGAAAGATTACCAATAATAGTGGTACCATGCAATTTATTTGGATATAGACCTGGTGGTCTTATTGGTGATACTTTATGATTGTCAGTTTTTTTATAAATATCTATGTCAATGCTATCCCACTTTGATACAATAAGAAGGAAAACTAGAATATGTGTGGTAGATTTCACATACAAAGGAAAATTTTCATTCATTCACTGTTGAAGGAAAAAGAAGCATCTCAATCAAAGATTGATACAATGTTATTGTAATCTTGTTCTAAGGTTAAATAATACAAGCACTATTGATTTTGGTGGTGGAGTTTTTTCCCGAAAGGGTTTCTCCACGTATATGTTGTGTCACTTCTATCTTCTTGTCTCATTCTTCTACAATCTTTTGTCTCTTTTTACAATTGGTAAAATTGATCTAAACAAGATTAATCATACACAAATAATTGTGACAAAGAACACTTAATTAAATCTACAGTCACATAGGTTTACAAGTTTTAAGCTACATAAATTACCTTCATTTTCAACATTTGGTATGAGAGATAATGGTTGGGTAGAGTTTGGGGCACCTTTCTCTTAAAATTTTGAATATTTTTTGGTTGTAGTGGGAGCTTTTACTATTGTGTTTTGCAGATTTGTAAAAGAAGTATGTTACAATGTATTTGGGCTGATGGCTGTAAGACCTAGTATGGCTTGCTCAATCCTGAAAGGAAAGGCCTGGTAAGAGAGGAGTTCTCCCAGGTGGTAAGGGGAGGGAAGTTGGGTTAAACTAGTTCTTGAGTTAGAGTTACTGGATTAACCTTTAGTGGTCTTGAGCACATGGTTTTGTGGAAGTGATATTGGTCCATGGTTTTGGAGCTCATGGTTTTGAGCCCATGGTTAGCACGATGTCATGGATAGCTTGGTTACATGTTTCAGTAGGAGTTTTTTACAGTGATGGTTTAATGTTTATCTTGTTGCCATGTATAGCTCGGTATCACAATTCAGTGAGAGCTTTGGTAGGATATGGTTATCTTCATGTTATTTGAAGAGGTTGTTATTGTTCTTCCTTTGGAGAGGATGTAGTTCTCTTTCGTTTTGAGTATTATTCATTTTCTTGGAGCCTCATGATTATGCAGGTTGCATTTGAATTTGGCATTGATTAATTAATGGGTGCTCATGGATACTAGAGAGACTTGGGTTAGGTCGGATATTTCTATGTTAAGAGATATATGTTGGAATGGTTACTTCTAAGAAAAGCTTTTTCAACAATAAAGAATGAGAAGCCTACACTTGGAAATGGATATGAGTCCATCATACACCTAATGAAAAGGTTTTCTATTGTATGCACAAGACAATCTTGTATCCCACTCTTGGTCTACTCGGCAAGTAAAATGATCTAAGAGGTGTTGCTCACCTAATTATTAGATGCATTATTAATATGTATCTTGTCTTCTCTTATGCATTAGTCTTGAGAAGTAGATGCATGATTTTACGTATTTCCATTGTCCTCCTTGCAATCTTGAACTTGAGTTAGTTGTAAGGATTTGGGTAGGAGAGGTATAGGAGATAGTTAGTGGCTTTGGGCATATTCCCTTATGTTGTGGGAATGTTTGGCTAAGTTTGATCTACTTTCTGTGAGAGGTTTACATCTAATTTTTTCCATGTTTCATTATAAGTTGAATAGTTAGATGTTGATATCCTTTTAGTTTGGGAGTGTTAAAGGAGATCTTACTTTACACAGTTTGGCACACGTTAGTGTGGTATAAGAACATGGTTTGATTTGTAGGTTCTCTCTTTGTGGGAATATTGTCTTCTTCTTGAAGGTTCTTATGTTATGAGAGATGTATTTTTCATATCATTATATGCTTCTTTGACACTATGATAGAGGAGTTATCCCCATCCTCTATGTGAAGTGTTATAGGAGGACTTGTTAATGTTGTGATCTTGTTTTCAGATTTGACATTACCTATGCAATGGTAGTTCCAGAAGGTATATGTGTTCTGTATGAGAGGGGCACCTCTCTTGGACTAGTTACACTTTACTACAGTGAGTTACTTTAGAGGTTTTTTATCACATTTCTACGTGTGTTGTTACCTGGAGTCTTATTTTGCAGGATGGTGGATGTACAAGGACTTGTTTGCAGTTTTGGGTTGCTATGTTGATAGCATGAAGTTCTACCTATGACAGTTGTGGATGAGCTAGCAACTTGCTATGGTTGCTATTCCAATTTGGTATGAGTGTGGCAGTCACTCAGAGTCTTTTGTTATCATTTGAATTTGATGCTTGTGTTCATGAATAGAGTGGTGCAGGTTTCAGTGACAGAAAAAATGGTTATAGAGACTTGGGAAAGGTATTGGTTCTTGGTGCAGGAAGGCCATTGGCTTTGAGACTGTACTTGATTTATAAAATGATTCCTTGTTTAGAATAATTGTAATGTATAATGTCAAGTGGGAGAATGTTGGGAATAGGATGCCATTTAATTGCAATCCTAAACATATTTCATGTATCTCCTAAGCCCTTGAAAAGTGTTCCCCAATACTAGGATTAAAAAGAGATTAAATTCGAATATGTTTAGGATTGCAATTAAATGGCATCCTATTCACAACATTCTCCCACTTGACATTATACATTGCAATTATTCTAAACAAGGAATCATTTTATAATGTCATAAATTCCCCTCAAACCATGCATGCTCATCTAAGAGCATTCGTAAGCTAATTTTGTGGAGAGACCCACGACTTAGTGGGCATTATTTGTTGCTTATTAATCTTGAGTAGAGAATCCACAGGGTGGGTAGTTATTATTAACTACTTTGAGCAGTTGAATAACAATTAGTTTATTGATAAAAAAAGAAATTGTTATGGGAGGAGGGGAGATAGTCCTCCTTAGGGGAGAATTAATTAACTTTTCAACGTTGTGTAAACGGGAATAGGTCAGGGGTAATACCAAAGGCAGAATTCATACTTTGAAAAATGTAAAAGATTTCCATTTTTATAAGCCACGAGTATGAGTGGAATTGGGGAATGAAAGGAGACCATGATCTGAACAGTGGCTAAACCCATGTCATGTTAATGAGAAAACTTTCTCTATCTGCCTCTATATCAATTTTTTATAACTGATTCTTGCGAGGAAAAAGTGAGGGGAGAAATCTGAAATTGTTTGGTAACTTCTTGATAACTGTTTTACTTCTCAAATTATATGTACTCCTTTTTTATTCAATTTGAGGGTTGGCTAATAATGCGTTTCGTTGCTATCTAGAAGAAAATTCATACTTTAAATACAGGAACCAATTCTAAGTCTAATAACAAGGATAATTGGAATCTTTCCAAACAGAAAGAATAGACAGTCTTGGCTAGTGTTTGCAAGAAGCCTCGTTGAGGGGGTTGTGTTCTTAAGCTTCTCATAGGGATTACTTAAATGCAACACCTCAAGCTTTGAACGGGCAGGTAACTGATATTGAAATCTCCAAATTTTGTTCCAAAGGCATAGAAAGTTTGTCTTTATGAGTTGAAAGCCTGTATGCTTAATAAAATTTAAATATTTACTCTATAAGATACATTGTTCTCTTAGTATTTAAAAGTTAGTAAAATATTATATTAGATTTCTTTTAAAAAATGAACAAGAATGAAGCCAAACTCTTGAATGACCCAGTTTGATAGTGAGGATATAGGTTCCAAAGGAATAAAACCCTAAGTCGGCTGAATTCATTAATTTGTTGATTATACTGGAGCCATCCCTAATGATCACTTTTTAGATCTTATGGCATATGATCTAGTTCTTGTTGAGTGGTAGTTTACTTTATTATTATGCTTTAAGAAGAGTCTTGAACTCAACGTTCTTGCTAAGCCAAATAATACTTAGCTAGTTGCATAAATTGAGACCTACTCTTTATTTTGAAGAAGGTTATGCAATATAGTAATAAAAGAAACTATGACCTACATGATGCCTACGTTGAACCTTTTGTGGAGAACAGGTTTACTGTGGATTGTAGAGTTGGTTGTGCTAACATCCAAACCCACTTGAGTTTCTGCCTCCTCCTTGGAAAGATAATTTAAAGAGGTTGGTTTTTCTAAATGGTTACTTTGAATTGAATGGGTAAACCCTTCCAGGGTATGTATTAACTTGTAAGCTCCAGAAGGATTCTGATGGATTGTGACCCCTAATGTCCCATATGTTCAATTGAAATAAAATCAATAACTATGTCGACACGTAGTTGCCAAGAATACTTTCTTGAATATAGAAACCACCTTGTTGTTTATGAGACTATTTTTCCTTCTTAAAAAGAAATACCAAATCTAGTGGGTATAAAATCAAGTTGTCTTATAGTGAAGTAAAGATTGTTACCTTTCTTGATATGTTCCTTATGTGAAATTGAGTTTTGCATGTCATTTTGTAAAACTAATCCAAGAGAATAGGTGAGCCAGGGATGTGGAAATTCTGGATAGCCTGTTGATTAACAACTATTACTTATGTTATGTTTTCTCGAGAGAGAGAGAGTAATCTAGGCAATGCAAGATATAGATCTTGTAGCCTTTATAGAACTATTTTGATTGATGAAGGTTTATGTGACATGTATATATACTAGGATGATATATATATATATATGAGTTCAAAACCTAACTTATGTTGGATGTTAGTTGTCCCAAGTAGACCAAAGGGTCGAAATCAGATTGTTATCTTTTATAAATCAAACCTTTTTAGGTTTGAAATATTGACTCAGATCAAAACTATTGATATGAAATGACAATATTCTTTTAGATATTATATTGGTGAGGGAATACCTAGAATACTATGGTTATTCATGTTACGTAAAATGTGAACTCAAGTAATGCTAAGTGGTCTAGGAAAGACTAGAAGTATTTGTTCTTATGTTTTGCTACACCTTTGGGAAACAAGGAAGTTTGTTATTTCCATGTATTGGTTTAAGAGAAGCTAAGCCCTGGTATTGAAACAAGGAGGATATAGGAAATCTATAACTCTTATGTCGGATATGACATTGTATGTATATTTATTGATTGACAATGTAAGGTTGAGAAAACCATGGAACAAGACATGAAGAGTCTTAGTAACACTTTAAGAGATTCCATAATAATGTCAAAAATCGTTCTAATGCATCAAAGATGTTTGATATTTGAATTAGCGAGTAGAATGACAGAAAGTCATAAACCCTAGAAATTCCAAGTATTCAATGAGGGGCTCATAAAAAGGTTAGAAATACCTAAATCTTTATATTACATGTATATCTTGGATCAAGGATTAGTTCTAAGTCATATTGGATAGAATGGATTTTCAGTACAGACAAGTTGTGTCTAAAGTACCAAATAAAGTAAGTAAGATGATAGGATTAGATAATTTCTAAGACAATTAAGAGGTGTGTGTCTAGATGGCATGACCAATTAGAATGATCATACTTAGCTAGAAGGGATCTAGAATTGCATGGTCAATTGAGTTTTGTAGGACACATCACCAGGACTCAGATGAAGAAAGTGGATAGTTCCTTATATTTATACCCTTTGTGAAGGGCAGGGCCACTTCCAAATAGGAAGTGTACGGGGGACCGCTTGATTCCATGGTTGGAGGAAAATCACTTGAATGATTCTCTTCCTCTATAGCAGAAGACTCACTGAGTCTTGTGAAGATAGATATCAACATTCCAGATGCAGTGAACTCCATGTCATGGCTTATGACAGTCAACCTATGAGGCAAAACTATTCTTTATGCCAAGTGTATTTTATGTGATATAAATGAAAAGTGTAAGGTATTCTCTTTGATTCTAGCTGCGATTACATGTGATTTCAAGTTTGAAATTATCTAAAAGTTGTACTAATTTCTTGTGCTTATGCAAATGTTACAAAAAAAATTCTCTCATGTTTACTAAGTTTATTTACCCTCTACTAAATTCTTGAGTTTACTTGAGTATTAAGAGGAGGGATGTTACATATGGTATCAGATCGAACCAGGTTCAACACATGGACCTATGAGCTCATTAAGAGAAAACTCGTTAAACATTTAGCAGATTGGCTAAGGTTTAAAATTGGTTTGATGCCAGAATGGCATAGAGAAAAACCAAGAAAACTGTTAGGAAGACTATTTTTCTAGCACTTACCCAAGTCAATGGCTAAGAGAAAACTAGCCAACTGAGGAGTTAAAACTCCAAGAGAAAAACAATTCTACTAAGGTTGCATAATGGAAAGATTTTGAGACTTGACTAGAAAGGTAAAACCTTGGTTAGTTACTAATTAGACTAAGAGCTCAAGTAGAGTTGTGTCTGTATGAATTTAAGATCACTCTTTTTTCTCAAGAATTTAAGGATGGGAAGATCCAAAAGTAATCAATCAAGTGCAGGAGCAACTAAGTGTTGAAAATCCTATAAATTGTGTCTAAAACACATAGATAAGATGGGTTCTAATCTAACTTCTAGATGGATTGGAATGAGCCAAGTGGAACAAAAGGATCAATAAAGGACAAGGGGTGATACATTGGCATGGAATGCTGAGAAAATGGTATAGGACTTGGAAATACTTTTGATCACTAAGATTCATGAGAAAACCCATTACCATATACAAATAACTATGCATAAGTAAAGGTGAAAAAGAGATCCTTAATACCTCATGAAGCCTTTTTGGAAAAGATGTTAATGTGTGGAAGAAGACGTAATTAAAGAGAATCTGCATGGAGATTGCAAGATAAATCATAACAGTTGTAAGAAGAAGATAATAGTTATTCTCATGGAATTTTGGCCAAATGGTGGAGAACTATGAATTTTTCCTTTTGGAGGAGCTAGAAAGTACAATTTCAATGGTGAATGTAATCATCACTAAGGTATTTAGTTAAAGTAGTTTATGTTTTGAACACGTAACCTATTCAGTGAAGTAAGGAATATACTTTTGTAAAGCAGAATGAAGAAAAGAAGTTTGTGTTCCAATTGTAATCTTTGTGTGTTGCTATAGCACAATCTTATAATATCATATAGGCAATGAATGATAGATACTCCAGGAAATAGGAGTGAATATGATATAACCTTTTTATTTGCAAAAACAATGAGCATGATGAAAGTCTTAAGGGACTTATTTGTTTGATGTGCTTGTGACTAAATCTCTAACCTACTGTGAGTTTTTAGAAAATTTGAATACAATGCAGCAATCTACTCCCTTGTTAGTGACTTAGTCAAGTCACATAGTGCATAATAAGTGTTCCTCTGGATTTTGATACTTCTTTGGTTTTTTGGTAAAATTCCTTTTAATACTGCTAGCGGTTCCCATTCTACTCTCTGATTAGTCGAGGACAAACCACGTAGGATGGTCAATCGGTCAAAGGCGTTCAAAATGAATTTGCATGTCGATGAGACACTAACTGTGTCTCCCCAATGCCACAAGACTCAACCATCGATGTCGCCAAGAGTCATTGCTATCGGCAAGAGGTTCCATCGAGTTCACAAGGTCGCATCAATCTTGGCAATCTCATCGGTGAGACTATCATCATTCGGCAAGAGATCATATCGAAGTCCACAAGTCACATAGACACTAGTATTCCCTTTAGTGAGACTATCGCTACTCGCCAGGAAATCACACCGATGTTCACAAGTTATCCCGAAGTGTCCAACAGTCGGCAAGACTTATCGCTTTCGCAAGAGGTCATGCTAAAGACATCCTATAACAAACACATGTTGCATTGTCGGCAAGACAAGCTTTCATCGCTAAGAGTTCTTACCGAGTGCTCAAGTCACCCTGAGATTATCATTCGGTGAGACCAACACCCATCGCCAAGACTTCACACCAAAGCCTTTGTGTTACCGCAAAGACTCTAAGTGTAGCTATTGGCGAGACATTCCATATCGGTAAGACTTCATACCGAAGCATATGAGTTACTCCGATGACAAAAAGTGAATAACTATCGGCGAGACTTTCCATTGTCGGTATGAGACATACCGAACGTCCAAGTATCTCCTCGAAACCGCTTGTCGCCAAGAGTCTCTCCGATATCCGATAAGAGTGGCTTGTCAGCCAGAGATCTCCACTCGCGGTGAGAGATAGAAACTATCACAGTGATCAACATGTCACAATGATAACACTAGTCGACAAGACCTCAACAAAGTCACAGCGACCAGACCATTTCAAAAGGTTTCACATCTACTAGTCAGCTAGACACAACGAAGGTCATACCAACTTTGCTTTTCCAGAGGTTTCAGCCTGTGAGATTGAGGCACATATTTCCAACAATCTCCCACTTGACGAAGATCACACAGGCACCTCCAGAACACAATAAAACTACTGAAATTCATGGGAACTGAGGCCCATCGAACTGGCACACCACCTGAACATGTTTGTGCTCACTGGCTTTGTTAATGCATCTGCAACATTCTCCAGAGTATCCACTTTTTCTAATGAAACCTTTCCATCCTCCACCATATCTCGTACAAAGTGATATTGTACATCTATATGTTTAGTCCTGGCATGGAAAGTAGGGTTCTTTTCCAAACAGATAGCACTCTAACTGTCACAATAAATTATTATTTGCCCTGCATCAAAACCAATGTTAGAACACAAACGTCTTAACCAGATTGATTCTTTATAGGCGTGTGTTGCTGCCATGTATTTTGCCTCTGTAGTGGACAAGGCGAGTATAGCCTGCCGCTTACTCATCCAACTCACTGCACCACCATTCAACATGAAAATATATCCACTGGTGGATCTTCTGCTGTCAATGTCCCCTACCCAATCAGAATCCACATAACCTCGAATATTGAGAGTCCTCTGTGATTCAACCAAGTTCCCATGGTAACACAAAGCATATTCTGAAGTTCCCTTCAAATATCTAAACACTCTTCACAACATCCCAATGTGTCCTTCCAGGATTAGCCATAAACTGACTAAGTACTCCCACTGCTTGGGAAATGTCTGGTCTTGTACATACCATTGCATACATAAAACTGCCAACCACACTAGCATAAGGTACACTGTCATGTCGTCCATCTCAGTAGGAGATTTTGGATAGTCTTCAATAGATAGCTTCGTTCCCTACAAAACTGGAACAACTAACTGTTTGCAATCATTCATACAAAATATCTCTAGAACAGTCTTAACATACTTACTCCGATTGAGCCAAAGTTTTCTATTCTTCCTATCCCTGGTTATTTCCATTCCCATAATATACCTCGCTGCACCAAGATCTTTCATTTTGAACTTTTCAGATAACTAAGACTTAAGATCAGAAATCATTAACTTACTATTGCCTATGAACAGTATATCATCAACATAGAGAACAATAATAAGGAATTAATCACTTTCAGCTTTATAATACACACAGTGATTAGATTTTGATCTTACAAATCCCAAAGACAATACAAAAGTGTCAAACTTTTGGTACTACATTCTAGGAGACTGTTTTAACCCATACAGAGATTTATTCAACTTGCAAACCAGTTTCTCTTTTATCCACAAAGTGCTCAGGCTAGGACATATAAATCTCTTCTTCAAGATCACCATGAAGAAATGTTGTCTTCACATCCATTTGTTTGACCTCTAAGTCATACGCTGCTGCAAGTGACAAAATAAATCTGATAGATGTCAGCTTAGCTACAGGAGAAAAAATTTCCCCATAATCAATTCCCTCTACCTGGGAATAACCCTTCGCAACCAACCTCACCTTATATTTTTCCACACTGCCATCCAGACCAATTTTCTTTTTAAATATCCATTTGTAGCCAACAACTTTTCTGCCTTCAGGAAAGGGCACCAAACTCCAAGTATCATTCTTTTCTAATGATGTCATTTCTTCATTCATGGCTTCCAACCAAGAGCTTGAATCAGACATTCTAAATGCCTCTTTCATAGTCCTAGGCTCATCAGTACTAGAAATTAAAGCATATGCACAAGTAGAATCTATCAAATAAAACCCATACCTATCAAGTTGCTTTCTTTCACGAGTTGACCTCCTCACTTGTTGAGGCCGAGGTTGTTCTTCTTCTTCAGAACTTTCAGAGCTACTTGAGCTCTCCTCAATTTTAGGTACATTTTGAATTTTCAATTCCTCTTTATCTGGTGTCAGAGGAATTTCAACTACATCCTTTTTGTTTTTTGATTTAGCCTCTGACTGTAGATCCAAGGTAGAAGGCTTCAGCTCACGAAAGATAACACTTCTGTTGTACAAAACCTTCTCCGTATCAGGATTCCAAAGCTTGTATCCTTTTATGTCAGCACTATAGCCAATAAAAATACATTTGACAGCCTTGTCCTCCAATTTAGATCTTTTCCCATACGACACATGAGCATATGCCTCACAGCCAAAAACTTGAATGTGTCTCAGAGAGGGCTTCTTACTAGACCACGCTTCCAAAGGTGTTTTCTCAACAAGAGTAGAATTTGGAGAACAACTTATCAAGTAACATGCAGTAGCAACAGCCTTAGCCCAAAACTTCTCCTCCAAGCCAGCACTACTCAGCATACTTCGTTCTCTCTCCATCACTATCCTATTGAACCTTTCTGCAACTCCATTTTTCTGGAGTGTAAGGTGTAGTTTTATGTCTTTTAATTCCATGATCTTTACAGTACCTCTCAAAATCATCAAAACAAAATTCACCACCATTATCTATCCTTAAACATTTTATTTTTCTTGCAGCCTGATTTTCTACAAGGTTCTTAAATTCCTTAAACTGACTAAACACTTCTGATTTACTTTTCAAAAAATAAACAAATGTTCTTCTCGAATAATCATCAATAAACAATACAAGGTACCTTGACTTAGACAAAGAAGGAACATTCACTGGACCAAATACATCAGAATGAATATAATCTAGCAAACCAGAAGATTTATGAGGACTGGAATAAAAAGAAACACGTTGTTGTTTTCCATATATACAATGTTCACAAAATTCAAATTCGAGGTTACAATCTTCAAGCCCCTCAACCAGGTTTTTATTCTTCAAGGTTTTTAAACCTTTCTCACCAATGTGGCCTAGCCTATGATGCCAAAGCATAGTCTTTACTGCTGGAAGTTTCACTTCCATAGAGTTTACAGAATCAGGAACTTTTCCCTCTTTTCCTCCATGAGTAGCTTTATGTGACTTTTCAGAGACACTGTTACATTGAACAGCATGTGCATCCAGCTTGTACAAGGTACCAATACTAGCACCCCTTGCTAGCACCATAGAGCCTCTAGTCATCTTACAGCCATTTCTAGAGAACGTGACTTGCACTCCAATATCATTCAGCTTACTAACAGAAAGTAGATTTCGAGCCAGACCTGGTATGTGCATAGCATCATTGATTCCCTTCACTCTTCCATCAGGGAATTGAATTATGACTCTTCCATGGCCAACAATTTCCAAAGATGAATCACTTGCCAAATACACCTTTCCACCATTGTATTCTTCATACTTCGTGAACCAGTCTTTATGAGATGTCATGTGGAAAGATGCTCCAGAATCAATCAACCAGACATCATCTGATGCCTACGTAGCCAAAGTTGCAATGAAGGCATTTGCATCACTCTAAGAAGAATCATAGTCGGAAGAATTCTTCTTCTTCTTTTTTTTCTCCTCTTTACAATTCTTTCAGACATGATGAGGTTGCCCACAATTCCAACACTTCACCTTGGATTTCTTTCCAGGAGACTTTGATCTCCCCTCTGATTTTGATTTAGACTTCTTGTCCTTCTTCTTGCCTTTCTCTTTCAACCTTCCTCTAACAGCAAGGGCCTCCTTCGCCATCTCAGAAGATTTCCTTCTCATCTCTTCTGATAAAAAAAGAAGCAACAACATCTTCCATCTTGAAATTGGATGTTCTACTCCCAATAGCCATCACCAGGTGATCCCAAGAGTCTAGCGAAGAACACAATAAAAGCATACAGCAATCCTCTTCATCAATCTTCACACCAACATATGTTAACTGTGCAATCAACATGTTGAATGTGTTCAAATGATCAGCTACAGACCCTCCTTCCTGCATTCTCAAAGTGTACAACTTTCCTTAGGAACAGTTTATTCACCAAGGACTTCCCCTGATAAATAGATGCCAGTCTCTTCCACAAGGAAGATGCAGTCTTCTCTTCATGCACATTCAGAAGAACGGAGTCTACCAAATAGAGCTTTATCAGCCCCTTAGACTTTCTATCTGCAAGGTCTCAATCTTCTTGCTTCATGCCTGTAGGCTTTATTCCAGACACAGCAATCCAAAGATCACGATCCACTAACAGATCTTCCATTTTGAGTTTCCACAACTCAAAATTGCTGCCATTGAATTTCTCTATTTCAATCCTTCTTGACGTGCTAGCCATCTCAATTTGTAATTTGAATTACCAAACTTCTACAAGACTCCCACTGAACAGAATTGACTCAAAAAACCCAACGTACCCATAAGGATAACACAACTGGCCAGGCTCTGATACCACTTGTAAGGAAAGCTAAGGTGCAGAAACAACTCTCCTACCGTCAAAAACTCAGGGAAGAATGCAAAGATACTTTTAAATTTTACAATTACAGTCCAATTAAGATGCACTTGAAAGAGGTAACAGAAACAGAGAATTAAACATACACATATTAACACCAGATTTACGTGGGAAAACCGTTACGGAGAAAAACCCACCACACCAAGAAAAACCCCTTTGTATTATAGTAATGAAATTACATACAGAGTACGGGCTTCACTCTCTCTGATGTCAATTTACTGCAGCATTCACAATGATCACCTTGTAAAGAATATTCAGATTACAATACTCTCATAATTGGAATTCACACTGATCACCTTTTGAACTATTCACCCACCCATCGAACCGATCTAATCTTCAATCTATGAGTATATCCATGATGCCCCTGGTCTGTCAATCTTCCTCTCAGTAACGACCACGTAGGATGGTCAATCGGTCAAAGGCGTTCAAAATGAATTCGCATGTCGGTGAGACACTAACTGTGTCTCCCCGATGCCACAAGACTCAACCATCGATGTCGCCAAGAGTCATTGCTATCGGCAAGAGGTTCCACTGAGTTCACAAGGTCGCATCGATCTCAGCAATCTCATCGGCAAGACTATCGTCATTCAGCAAGAGATCATACCAAAGTCCACAAGTCACATAGACACCAGTATTCCCTTCGGTGAGACTATCGCTACTCGCCAGGAAATCACACCAATGTTCACAAGTTACCCCGAAGTGTCCAATAGTCGACAAGAATTATCGCTTTTGCCAAGAGGTCATGCCGAAGACATACGATAACAAACACATGTTGCATTGTTGACAAGACAAGCTTTCATCGCTAAGAGTTCTTACCGAGTGTTCAAGTCACCTCGAGATCATCATTCAGTGAGACCAGCACCTGTCGTCAAGACTTCACACTGAAGCCTTTGTGTTACCGCGAAGACTCTAAGTGTAGCTATTGGCGAGACATTCCATATCGATAAGACTTCATACCGAAGCATATGAGTTACTCCGATGACCAAAAGTGAATAACTATTGGCAAGACTTTCCATTGTCAGTATGAGACATACCGAACGTCCAAGTCTCTCCCCGAAACCACTTGTCGCCAAGAGTCTCTCCGATATCCGATAAGACTGGCCTGCCAGCCAGAGATCTCCACTCGTGGTGAGAGATAGAAACTGTCACAGCGATCAACATGTCATAGCGATAACACCAGTCGACAAGACCTCAACAAAGTCATAACGACCAAACCATTTCATAAGATTTCACATCTGCTAGTTGGCCAGACACAACCGACTTTGCTTTTCCAGAGGTTTCAGCCTATGAGATTGAGGCACATATTTCCAACACTTTGGTTGCAGGAACAGTCACATAATGGAATTCTAGTGGTTGCAGGAACAGTCGGTGCCATATTCTTATCTAATTGTTGAACATAAAGTAATAACTAAAATAATACTAAGCTAAAGGATGGAATACTCACCAAGTGGCCCCCCTTGGATGAGTATCATCTAAAACTAATGTAAACTCAGATACTCAAACTTAGAACTTCATTTTATTCACTTGAATTCATGAGTACAAAAGAGTAGCATAATTGTATTGCTAAAAAATTAAGAATGCAAGTACAATATCAGATCGCGCAACCTCCTAAGAATGAGCATCTGATCCTTATTTATACTATGAACTAAGCAAGGAAGTCAACTCCACGAACCGGGAGGACACCATTTTAGGGAAAGCAGAGAAAGTGGAGCGGAAGTTACGCATGCATGGAATCTGGTCAGACATGCACGTCCAAACACAGATTTAGCACAGTAGTAACACCCACATTTTCTCAACAACATTAAGTTCCATTACAATGTGGTTACAACTTGAGTTGCATGGGGAATCTCCTATCATCGACCTTCGTTGACCTTTGAACGATTCCCTTGTTGGACGTTATGGTGAATGACCAACTAGTGGAATCTTCTCAATGTTGCAAGTCTCTAATCATATCTGCATGGCAATGTTAGTACATACAATAATTGCATATCTATAACCACCTTAAAGAACATTCATTAACCACATGCATAATTAATATATATAGTCTATATAACATGCCAATGTCATCAAAGATTTGTAGGAATAAGATTAGGCCCAATGTCTATAGTTTTGAGGAAAATATCAACACTTAACATCAAGGTCCATGACAACTTCAACAAATAAATCATAAATTCTACCCAAAATTAGACCATAAGCTAGACTCATCACTCCCCCCAACCTAAGGTTTTGTTGGTCCTCCAACAAGGGAAGGGTTGTTCTTCTGCTTGGTTAATGCTCTAAAATTTGCAACTGACAACTGTCCTACATTAGTTTTTGTTGTGTGTGAATCATGATCCCAATAGAATACTTGTTGTTTGTCCAATCTGCTACATCTTTGTCTCTTTGCAACGATATCATAGTGGTAAAACCTAAAGTTTGGCACAAGCCACATTAGGATGGGTGGCTAAAAAGTCAGGGGAAGCCAAAATCATCCCTTTGTTCTTCCAATCTGAATATATCGGTCAATTCTTTTGAGTGTTGTAGCATAGTTCTGGATGGAATGAGGCTCAGCCTGTTTGAGCTCATCAGTTAGGTTGTTCCATCTTTGTGAGAGGTATCTTTTCACAATTTCCTCTTTTGCTTTTGCCTTCACCTCATACTCATTGTAGACTACTTCTATCCAGGGCATGATCTTATTACCATAGCTAGGTCTAAGAAGCATTTTGTGCCACTCTTTGTAAATGTCCCTTGGGTTTCTTGATTTAGCCCTAATGGCCAGAGGGATGTTGGATTCCATTTGCTTATAAGCCTCGTATTACTGTCCCCAACTGATCACATTTTGTACCTAGGACATAAATGCCCTTAGTTGGACATCCCCAACATACAACAGTGGATTCCAATCATGGTCTTGATTCATAGCATAATTGTGCAAATATAATTCACACATCAAATTCTTCATCTCAGGGGAAGCAATTCGATAAGCATTGAAAAATTCCATAGTAGTCTCAATGGAAGGGTTCAAACCTGAGACAATCCTTTCCAGCTTAAAAGAAAGATATTTCTCCTTCAAATGCAGAGCATAGACCCTTGGAGGGGTCCTGCACTCTAAAATCTAGGGTACCAAGGTTGTCATATCATCCACCTTCTTCTTTAAGGTGGCAATTTCTGCGTCCTTGTCTTCAATCTCCTCATCTTTCTTTTGAATTTCTTTCTTCAACCTGCGTTTCTCCTCCTTCCATTCTTCTTCCCTTCTTTGCATCTCTTTCCATAAATGTATAGCTACCATGTACATTGAAAAATCAGGGGGGTTATGTATTCCTACCAGCATTGTTGATGATGCTTTCTCTCCATATAGTACTAACTGCAAGGATTCAGGCTGTTCAGTCAATTTTGGCTGCAGGGGAACTGATTGTTCTCCCAATTCTTGCCGCAAGGCCTCTTGTTCTTGTTCTTGTTGTTGCTGCAGGATCTCTTGTTGTAGGAAATCTTGATTTTCCTCATACCCTTTATTTTTGACTTGTTCTGCAATGTTGGCAAGATCGGCCAGTGTTATGTTTGTTGCTCTCTCAAATATGTCCTCTTCCTCTACATTCACCTACCCCATTGGAGCTTATGTGTCCCCCCGTGGTGTTTTTCTACACTCAGGGCTTTCCTACAGAGGCATAACAAAGGATGGCCTAGTTGGTCTTGATTTTTTGGGAGGTCTCTCACGTTTTTCTTTGGCTACAGGATGAACAGTGCTAGCCTCTCTCTTCTTAGAGCTTGGCACCTCTTTTTCTGTCAGTTGCTTTTTAGCTTTCCCTTTGCTTGTTTCTGCTTCTTTCTTTTGTGCCCTAGTTCTCATTAGGATTCCAAGGGGAACATTATCATCAAAATCCAAGGAAGAGCTTTCTTTTTCTGAGTGCTTTGTTTCAGAAGAACTAATCTCTATGGTTTCTTCTATTGTAGGAGGTTTTATACTAGGGCCTATGCCAGAGGTTAAAGCACCAAGAGTGGCTTCAGCCATGCTCAATCTCCTGCTAGACCTATAAGGTTGAGGTAAAACCCTAGGTCATAAGTGCTCAGGTCTAATTTGATCAATTTTTATAAATTCTTCCCAGGTCATTCGAGACATATCATGCAGAAACTTCTCAACTAACAATTTAACCAGACAATGGTGGGAAAAGGAATTGTCCCTACCTTTTTGAGTCTCAGCCTCCATGATTAAAAGGTTGTATAGCACGTTCAACACATTCATCCTCCTCCTGTGCCTCATGTGATTCAAAAGTTTAAAGTGCACGAAATGTAGATTCAATAGGCGACCTTCACAAATGATGTATCTTATGACATAAACAACTATTTGCTTCCATGGTTTGAGCAGAGAGGTTCTCTTCGCACCTTGTTTATCTATTCTCAATGGAGGGTCGCTATGTTCTGTAAATTTGGCCCTAGCCGATCTAGCATCTTTGGAAGCAGGGTAATGTTCACCATCAATAGGTAACCCTATAACTTCTGCAATCCTTTCTTCAGTCGCCATGACCTTCAGCCATTTTATCGTGGCCTTCCCTTCAGAAAATGTCTGGGCAAAGTCTAGTGCAATGTCTTCATCAAAAGCATCTAGCTTCAGGAAGTAGTCTAACCACTTGCAGTTTCTGAATTCGGCCAGGCAAGGTGCATCCTGCAGTAATACATCATGCACCATGGGTTCATTTTGAATTAACCCACCTCCCATTATTTGCAATCAAATAATCATTATATGGTTTCCTTCCTAAAATTCTCATCTGAAAACCAAATTCACCTTCCTGCAACGCTTGCTAAATTTCCAATGTCAATGTCGACTAAATTTTCCCTTTCTACTTTACCTTTTGTTTGCAGCTTGAGATTATGACAAAGTCAATAATGGCAAGGAAGGAGTGATAAAGGGAAGATATGATGGAGAGAAATGGTGGTAGTAGATGGTGTCACCTCACACATGCGAGCCATCCTCTTACTCAGATTTCAAATTGACTCAATTCAAGTTTTGCTGACATAGACCAACATGGATTGACACGTGGGAAAAGTATTCATATCTATTTCCTCCCAACAACCTAAATTTGGGCATGTTTCCTCACATGCGAGATGGGAGTGGTGATAATGATGATTTGACAGGGGCGGGGAATAATGGCATGTTATGGTGAACGTCCATATTAACTCACAACAATTAAATGAATGCACTAAAGACAATTAAGATATAGCAACTAATGCGCACATACCTGAATGTGTGGAGGATTTGTTGCAAATATTGTGGAGAAAGTATCATCTACCTTTTTAGGAAATAAGTTGAGCAATTAATGAAAATGAGGTGGAATGAGGTGGAGTGGAATGAAGTGAAGTGATGGAAGAGAGAGAAAGGTGGAGATGGATGGGTGGATGGGTGAAGAAGTGGGCTCCTACGGAAGTGGAAGTCTTTATTATGACAAGTACATACCTTAATTAGCAAGGAGGGACACTAGGTCCACTTCCTTCGACTGCACGAAGCTCGAGTGCTGCATGCTGAGTGAATTGCTACAGGAACTCCTCTTTGGAGGTTGGCTTGTGATACAATATGAAACGATGACCATTGAAAAGCAACTTAAATCTGACTGGGTCAATAGTAGTGAGTTGCACAACACCAGTAGGGAATACTTCAGCAACCTCATATGGTCCTAACCACCTTGTCTACAATTTTCCTGCGTTTTCCTGATACCTTGAGTCATAGAGCAAGGCCCAATCTCCTGGTTGGAATTTCTTCTCCTTGATGAATTTGTCATGCCACTCGATTCTTCGATTATGCACCACCTCTGTGTGATGCAAGTTTTCTCTCCTCATCTCATCCAAAGAATTTAGCTGCATGATTCTTTCTCTTTGTGCCTCAGAGATATCCATCCCCAAATCTATTGCAGACCTAAGAGTCTTATGTTCAAATTCAATGGGCATCATGGTTGTCTTTCCATACAACAACTCAAATGGAGTGAAGCCTGTAGTTGTTTTCTGGGTTTTCATGTAGGCCCAAACAACTTTTGGTAATCTGTTTACCCAATCCTTTCTGTGGATAGCCACTGTTTTGGGCAGAATGGCTTCAATTTCTCGGTCGGTCACCTCAACTTGGCCATTGGCCTGAGGGTGATAAGGAGTAGACTTCCCGTTTCTTATGTTGTACTCATTGACTAGTCATGCAACAAGGGTTGATGTGAATTGAGCCCCTTGATTAGTCACTATCTCTCTTGGAACCCCATACCTTGTGAAAATCTCCCCATAAAGAAATTTTGCAACCTTGTTATCTCTTGCGTGCTTCATGGCCTTAACTTCTACCCACTTTGTTACATAATCACTGCATACCAGGATATAATACTTACCATTTGATGGAGGGTCAGTGGGTCCTACAAAATCCAATCCCCACTTATCAAAGGGAGTGATTACTACTTGAGGATAAAGTGGAATCTCATTAGATTTGGTTGGTCTGCCCATTCTTTGGCATCTATCACATTTTCTTGTATATCTTCCTGCATCCTTGTGAATTGTGGGCCAATAGTATCCTGTGTTCAAAATCTTCATTGTTGTCCTCTTGGCTCATTGTGACAGGCATGCAAAATGTCATATGTCTCATCTTCTCTCACACATCTTCTCATGACATGGTCTGGTCTAGTATAAAACAAACATCCAACAATCCATGAGAAAGGAAAAGATTTTTCAATGAGTTCCCTTCTCTCTTTTGGAGAGAAGTGAGGAGGAACTCTACCTGTGACCAGATAGTTAGCTATGTCAGCATTCTAGGGTGTTTGTACACTAATGGATAATAGATTCTCATCAGGAAAAGAGTCATCTATGGCTTGATTATCCCTTGATGTAGTCAGCCTTGAAAGAAAATTTTCAACAACATTAGCCTTCCTTGGTTTATCCACAATGGTTATGTCAAACTCCTGCATCAATAATAACCATCTTGCTAGCCTACCAGAGATCAGAGGTTTATTCATGAGATATCTAATGGCTGCATGATCAGTGTGCACAAAGATTTGGTAACCTGTTATGTAATGCCTGAATTTGTTCAGGGCATAGATCACTGCCAGCATTTCTTTTTTTGTCACTATATAGTTGAATTCAACTCCCTGCAAATTTTTGTTGACAAAATAAATGGAATTTTCAATAGCTCCTTCTTTCTATCTTAAGACTGATCCTATGGAATAATTTGATGCATCTGTATGGATGTGGAAAGGAAGCTCCCAATTAGGTCCTTTGAGTATAGGAGCATGCGTCAAGGCTACCTTCAAATCAGAAAATACCTTGTCACAATCTTTAGTCCACTAGAATTCAACATCTTTACTGAGGAGAGTATACAATGGTGCTACTATTTTGCTAAAATCCTCGATGAAACACCTATAATATCCTGCATGGCCCAAGAAACTCCTAACATCCTTTTGTTTTGCAGGTGTGGGCAAATTTGTGAATCACCTCAATCTTTGCAAGATCTACTTGAATTCCTTTGTGGGAGATGTAATCGCCAAGGACTACACCTTCTTGCATCATCATGAAGCACTTTTCACTGTTTAAGGATAGATTTTGGTCTTCACATCTCTATAGGACTCTCTTGAGATTTTCCAATGCCTGATTGAAATCAACACCATAGGTGGTAAATTCATCCATGTAAATTTCCATGCAATCAAGAGAGATATCTAAAAATATGCTTATGACTACCCTCTGAAAAGTTGCAGGTGCATTGCATAAGCCAAATGGGAGTACTGAGTAGGAATAGGTCCCCCATGGATAGGTAAAGGTGGTCTTCTCCTAGTCCTCTGGTGCAATTTGGATCTAGTTGTAGCCGCTGAATCCATTTAGAAAAGAAAAGTACTACTTTTCTGCAAGTGAGTCCAAAACTTGATCTATGAAAGGTAAGGGAAAATGGTCCTTTTTGGTGGCAGCATTGAGTTCCCTGTAATTAACACAAACTCTCCATTTCCCTCCTTTCTTAGTCACAATCACCAATGGAGACACCCATTAAATATCTGAAATGGGATAGATAAATTCTGCATCTAGCAATTTCTACAGTTCCCCTTTTACAATTTCTCTCAATGCAGGGTTAATTCTTCTTTGTGGCTGCCTCACTGGGGTGCAATCATCTCTGATGTAAATTCTATGAGTGCAAAGATTAGGTTCCAATCCCTTCATATCATGATAGTCCCACACAAATGCATGTTGGTGGGTCCTCAATAAGTTTTCCAATAACAACTGTTGTTCTTCACTTAGTTTGTTGTTAACATTCAGATATTTCCCTTCTCTAACACTTGCACTTGTGTAGTTAACTCTATCATGGTCGCTTCATTAATGCATGGTACCTTGAGTTCATATGGAAGCAATGTATGGGACATACCTGTTGCTGCAGGAAGAATGGTTGCAGGAAGAACGTTTGTAGGAAGAACAGTTGTAGGAAGAGTAGACATAAGTGTCTTGACTGGAGCAGCAAAATGAGAAGATGATTCTTCCTCCACTTCACAATGGTTCTGAATGATGTTATCCAATACTTCATATTCGTCTTGAAGCTACATGAAAGAGCTTATGCCTAACATCATAAGCTGCACCACAGAATTAACTTCCTCGGCCTCTTCACCAACATGTAGCCATACAAAATTATCCTCATCATGGGATGGCTGAGCAGGAGGATAAAGAACAAAATTTTTGGTGCTCTTCCCATCAGAAACGGTCATGCCACCTGAATGACATCCAATATATGCATTTTTAGTTGCTAACCATGGCCTTCCAAGACTAATGGGATACCCGCCTAGTGTAGCTTTAGGAGAAATAATCATGAAGTTTGTTGGGTACTCCCAAGAGTCTAGAATTACCACAAGATCCTCTACTATACCATCAGGGTTAACAATAGAACTATCAGCAAGTTGTAGGACAGCAGGAGTAGATCTCATGCTTGCAACGTTTAGTTGTTGTAGGATGTCATTAGTCATTACATTTATTGCTGCCCCTAAATCAATCAAAGCATTTTTTATTTGAATCCCATTTATAACAACTGCTACCAAAAGACTACCTGAGTCATTGTACTTGGGGATAGTCACTTTTCCAAGCATGATGTCAGCCAACTGTCCCACCACATGAACTGTAGTTGGGTCTTTCTTCTTCATGTTTGGATTCTTGAGGCATGCTTCCTTGATCGCCTTGCCATATATCGGGACATCCTTTATGGCCTGGAATAGAGGTATCTGGACACATATACGCTTCAGTTGATCCAAGATGTCATAATTTGTGTCCTCTTTTTCTTCCTTTTTCTTGGAAACTTCCAATTTTTGAGGAAATGGTGGTTCTTGTTCAATTTGCTTGACTAGGGTTGGTTCAGGATTTTTAGATGCACTTGGCTAAATGGGATCATTCAGAGGTTCCTCTTCCTCTTCCACAGGAAGCTCAGTGATAATGGGCTTGGAAGGGGATAATAAAGTAGTTCCTGAACGCAAGTGGATGTCACTTACACTCACAACATATGCAAGAAATTGATTTGAATCAGCAAAGTATACAGGTTGTTGTTGTGGTTTGCTATTTGGATTGGGTGTGAGCTGAGCTAGTAGCTAAGTAGGTTTAGGTGGATTTGAGCTTGGATTAGCAAGGGGAGACATTATAGCAGGTTGCTAGGGCTGAGAAGGTGGCTGCATATAATTGGTTGTCTGGGTTGGCCATTGTTGTCCTCCCCTCCATTGATTTGTTTGATGCCAATTTCCTAGATGTGGTTGCCAGTGCCCTTGGAATTGTTGCCAATTCCCCTGAGGTTGTTGCCACTGGGGTGGTGAGTTTTGATGATTGTTCCAAGAATTTGGAGGGTTACCCTAAGGCTGCAGTGGATATCCTCCATAGTTAGATGGCTATGGGGGCTTCCATTGGTTACCAGATGAATAGGAATTGAAATATGGCTCAACATAAGATAGTGGATCTGGTAGCATACCTTGGCTTGGAGCCCAAGGCCTCCTTTGTGCAAGATAGTATACTTGATCTTCTTCAATTTGGATTGGTTTGATCTCAGGTGGAATCTTCTTACTTTCATTATTAGCTACCATCTTGCATATGCAGTCCCTCTTCTTTTGTCTACAATGGGGGCAATACTCTGCCAACATTGCCTCTGCCTCCTCTTGTTTCTTCTTGGCCTGAAGTATATCCAACTGAGTAGCTAGATTATTTATAATGTCTTTCTTGAAATCTGCCAACAAGTGTGTGATCTCCATTCTTGAAATTCCACTAGTAGATGACTTACCCATAGAGGATTGGTAAGCTCTCCCTTTCTTTGAAGCTGCCCTAGAATAGTTCTGGCATATTTTCTTGATGTCTTCCCAAGGAACTTGGGTGATATCTCCTCTTGTCATTAGGTTTGAGGCATCAGTACAACTCTCATTAATTCCTCTTAGGAAAAATAGCTTTTGTGATTCTTTGTTGAGGGTATGGTGTGGAGATTTTTGTAAGCAGAACAAAAACCTTGAAATGTAATTCTCCAGGCTCTCATCTTCCTTTTGTTGCATCCTGAAAATGTCATCTCCTCTCATGTCACTGCCCCTACAATATTCCTTGCATTTCTCAAGGAACTTTGTCTTCAAGTCCTCCCAAGTTCCCACAGTATCTCTTCCTAGGCTCATAAACCATCTTAATGTAGCCTCTTTCAAGGTGGTAGGAAACAGCTTAAGCCTATGAGCATCAGTGGTATAGTCATAGCTCCTACAGAGTCTATCAAACTCGAACAAGAAAGTATCAGGGTCCTCTGTAACAATTCCATAGAACTTAGGAAGTTTTGAAGTAGGGATATTTTTGAGATTGTCAACTTCTTTTTTATGGGCAATGGGGAAAGGAAAAGTTGGTGGTTAGGTCTATTTATATTTGTATCACCCATGCCTGCTTGATGGATTTCCCAAGCAAAGGGATTCTCAAACTGATTTTGGTCTTCAAAGGAAGCTTCAAAACTAGTCAGATCAGGAAATGCATCAACAACGGGATTTGGCTCTTCTTCTTCTTCATTCCTTGGCAGATTTGATAGCTCTTCTAGCTGGAATGGTTCAGGATTATTAGGAAGGAATCTCCCATAAGCATCTCTTATCCTTCCTCTATGCATATAGTATCAACTCACTATCAGCCAGCTCACACAAAAAATTGGTAAAGAATAAGGGGGTCATTACTTCCTAAATGAGGGGTACACTAAGAACAACTTTCAAAAATACTACAGCAATAAAACTATCAATGACTCGAAAGAACTTCCTAGTTTGACACCATCCCCGACAATGGTGCCCAAAATGTCAGCCTCCTACAATGATTTAACAACTAGGCCTTTACAACTGTGATTCAGAGATTGGACATCTAACCTGAATAGATATTTCAACCATCATGAAGGTGCATTTAACTTGTCAACCCAAGGACGTGAACTTGAAATGGGCCAGCACCGTATGTGCACTAGGAACCCAAAGTAGCCATTTTCATTCTACAGCTAAGAAAGGCACAATGCTGAAAGTAAATTGCTTGGAAAGGAATAACATAAATGTTGAACATCAACCAACAACTACACTAAGCTGAAATGCATGACAGAAATGAAAATCCGAGCAAACAAACAGGAAACTACTCTCTTTGCTTTGGCTGCAGGAATAGTCACAAAATGGAATTCTAGTGGCTACAAGAATATTCGATGCCAGATTCTTGTCTAATTACTCAACATAAAGTAATAACTAAACTAAAGGATGAAATACTCACCAAGTGGGCCCCCTTGGAACTCAAATACTCAAACTTAGAACTTCATTTTATTCATTGGAATTCATGAGTACAAAAGAGTAGCATAACTGTATTATTGAAAACTTAAGAATGCAAGTACAATATCAGATCGCGCAACCTCCTGAGAAGGAGCATCTGATCCTTATTTATACTATCAACTAAGCAAGGTAGTCAACTCCATGAACTAGGAGGATGCCATTTTAGGGAAAGCAAAGAAAGTGGAGTGGAGGTTACGCATGCATGGAATTTGGTCAAACATGCATGTCCAAACATAGATTTAGCACAGCAGTAACGCCCACATTTTCTCAACAACATTAAAGTCCATTACAAGGCGGTTACAACTCGAGTTGCATGGGGAATCTCCTGCCGTCGATTTTCGTTGACCTTTGAATGATTCCCTTGTTGGACGTTATAGTGCATGACCAGCTGGCAGAATCTTCTCAATGTCATAGGTCTCTAATCATATTTGCATGGAAATGTTAGTACAAATAATAATTGCATATCTGTAACCACCTTAAAGAACATTAATTAACCACATGCATAATTAATATAGATAGTCCATATAACATACCAATGTCATCAAAGATTTGCAGGAATAAGATTAGGCCCAATGTGACCTATAGTTTTGAGGAAAATATCAATACTTAACATCAAGGTCCATGAAAACTTCAGCAAATAAATCATAAACTCTACCCAAAATTAGACCATAAACTAGACTCATCAGTATGTGGGTGGACAAGTAGTCCAGTAAGCCCAAGTGAATAGTCTCCCCAAGTCGAGCAGGGTGGTGAACCATTACTACGTGGATTGCAAAACGTATATATATGAAAACTATGGCCATAGTGAGTGTTGTTGCCACTACGTGCACTCGTCAATTCACCATGCTCCAGAAACTTAGATAACTAGAGTTGTTGTACTTAGTAGGAGGGTATCCTTAGTAGTGCAACAGAGTTGTTTAAGTGGGGGTACACACCAAAGCTCAGATGACAACCGAGAGGGTTTCCAACATAACCTTTTGTTGAAAGGTAGGATTGCTTTCAAGCAGGAAGTGTGTGAGAGGAAACCACTTAAGTCCATGGTTGGAAGGAAAAACAACTGAGTGATGCTTTCCCTCTTATCAGTGGCAAGTTGAGTCTTGGAGGACAGTTGAACTAGAAATGGAATTCTGATCCTTTCTCTTGTATTTACTTATCAGCTTATTTTAATGATGCATGAAATAAACGAAATTGGTACTTGATGAATAACCTTTTCAACTAGAAAAGTGAAGGTTGATGTTACTCTTGTATCTTACATTATGAATAGTGGTACCTTACTCGCTTAATGTTGTTAACCTTTGGTGAAATTCTCTTGGTAAACCTGTGTTAAAAGTAGTTGATTACTACACGTAGAAAGAGTATCCACCTTTTATGGAGTTTGTTGCAACAACTTCTATAATTCTGCTATCAAGATGACTCCATTTGAAACATTGGATAGAAAAAGATATCAACTCCTATAAGATGGGTAAGCTAGAAGATAGGATTAACATTAGTCCAGAAATGTTGTCAAAAATGGATAAAAAAATCAAACTGATCAGAAAAGATTGGTAGAAGCTAATAATAGATAGAAAAGCTAAGTAAATTTTGACCGTCCACTAACACAATTCTCGGCTAGAGAAGAAAAAGTTTCATCAAGTAAGGAATGTTTTCCAAACTAGCTCCTAGATATAGAGGACTCTTCAAAAATTCTCGAAGTTATCAATTCGATTGATTAGAGAATCATTCTATTATCAGCTATTTCTAGGAGGTAAAATACTTTCTATGAATTATATTTGAAAAGTATATACCATATGATAATTATATTCTTATAATGTTTTACAAGTGCAAAACCAGGGAGTGGTGTTGGGAATAGGATGCCATTTAATTGCAATCCTAAACATATTTCATGTATCACCTAAGTCCTTGGAAAGTGTTCCCCAACACTAGGATTAGAAAGAGATTAATTTCAAATGAAATGAACATGTAAATTGACATTTGTAATTATTCCTAAATTATAGGAACATGTGGGGGCATCCAAGAAGATCTCCTACAAGATAGGAGCACATGGGGCGCCCACATGGAAGGTGGAACCCACCTTGCTTAAGTTAATTGTTTGGAGGAAAGATAACACTTCAGTAATGCATGTAAAGATCCTAGAAGTTAAGGATTGATATTTACATGAGTCGAGTTCAATTTAGTTTAGTTTAGTATCAGTTAAGCTCGGTTTAGCACAGTTCAATTTAGTTCAGTTCAGTTCAATTCAGTTCAGTTATGGTTCAGCTATCTTCAGTTGCATGTAGTTAGTTTGAGTTGCATGTTAGTTGACTTCAGTTGACTTGAGTTGCATGACAGATAATAGGTGGCTACATTTAGTTAAGTGGGGATGATCAATCATGCATCATGTTTGCATGAATTGATGGAGAGATATGTTTTAGTTAAAAAAGATTGAATTGGACCCACCTTGGGCGCCCAAGTTCGCATCTTGGAGTTAACACGTTTTGCATGAGAAGATATTTACAAGGTTGAGTTAAGTGGGCCCATTATTGGGCGCCAACTTTAAGGAGAATCTTGGAATATATTTTCTTGACCAATGATTAGTTAGGAGTTTAGTTTGGGGTGCCTAAATTGAGGAGACATTGGATTTGACTTTGAATGTTACATGATGGAACTCTACTTGCACAAAATAGGCATAGGTTTTTGAGAGGAGCTTTGTGCTCTTGTAATTGACAATTCTTTGGAGTTTTCAATGCTCATTATTGTCTATTAATTGCAGCATGTTGAAGAGAGTTTTATCAAAGTTTATTGCAGGTTGTGAAGAAGAATTGTTGAAGGCAAAAGAAGCATCTCAATAAAGGATTGATATAGTGTTATTGTAATCTTGTTCTAAGGTTAAATAATATAAGCACTATTGATTCTGGTGGTGGAGTTTTTTCTCGAAAGGGCTTCTCCACGTATATGTTGTGTCATTTCTATCTTCTTGTCTCATTCTTCTACAATCTTCTGTCTACTTCTACAATTGGTAAAATTGATCTAAACAGATATTCGTACACAAAGAATTTGTAACAAAGAACACTTAATTAGATCTACAATCTCATAGTTTTACAAGTTTTAAGCTACATAATTACCTCTATTTTCAACATTTGGTATCAGAGCTAACGGTTGGGTAGAGTTTGGGAAGCCTTTCTCTTAAAATTTTGAAGGTTTTTGGCTGTAGTGGGAGCTTTTACTATTGTTTTATTGCTGATTTTGTAAAAGAAGTGTGTTACAATGAGTTCTAATTCTCGTTTAGATATTGAAAGATTCAATGAATCTAGTTATGAGATGTGGAAACTAAAAATGGAGGATCTCCTTGAAGAGAGAGATCAATGGTTAGCTGTTTGTAATGAGACAAATTCACCTACAACGATGTCAGATGAGGATTGGGCTAATCTTGATAAGAAGGAAAGAGGGACCATAAGGTTATGTCTTGAGGATGTTGTTCTCTTGAATGTTTCAGATGAAACTACTATATATAAATTGTGGAAGAGGATAGGTGATATCTATCAATCTAAAAGTCTTACTAATAAGTTGTATTTGAAAAGACAGTTGTATTCTTTAAAGATGAAAGATGGTGATTTTGTTGCAAATCATTTAAATTCTTTTAATTTTATTCTGAGTCAGTTAGAATCTGTAGATGTAAAGCTAGAAGATGAAGATAAATGCATTTTGTTACTTTGTTCTTTACCAAAGTCTTGGGAAAATCTAATTGTTGTTATCAATGGTAGTGGTGCAGATCCTAAGATGGATTGGGCTAATCTTGATAAGAAGGCAAGAGGGACCATAAGGTTATGTCTTGAGGATGTTGTTCTCTTGAATGTTTCAGATGAAACTACTATATATAAATTGTGGAAGAGGATAGGTGATATCTATCAATCTAAAAGTCTTACTAATAAGTTGTATTTGAAAAGACAATTGTATTCTTTAAAGATGAAAGATGGTGATTTTGTTGCAAATCATTTAAATTCTTTTAATTTTATTGAGTCAGTTAGAATCTATAGATGTAAAGCTAGAAGATGAAGATAAATGCATTTTGTTACTTTGTTCTTTACCAAAGTCTTGGGAAAATCTAATTGTTGTTATCAATGGTAGTGGTGCAGATCCTAAGATGGACAATATAATTCATACTTTCCTATCAGAGGAGATGAGGAGGAATTCTAAAACTGGTTCCCAAGATGCCTTGTTTGTAAGAGGTAGGTCTAAGGAAAAGGAACCTAAGGGAGACAAGAAAGGAAAGGGTAAGTCCAAAGGACGATCTAAAACCCTTGATAAGAGTAAGGTAAAGTGTTGGAATTTTGGAAAACTTGGACATATAAAGAAGGATTATAAGAGCAAGAAAAAGAGTTATGATGCTTCTACAAAAAAATCCTCGGATGACGATAATGATGCATTGATCATTTCAAGTAATACTGCTAGTGATAACTCTTGGTTTATTGATTCAGGTTGCTCCTATCATATGAATCCTAACAAAGAGTGGTTCACTAAGTATATTGCATATGATGGAGGAAATGTCTTCTTTGGATATAATAGCACAACAAAGGTTGTGGGAAAAGGAGAGGTAAAGTTGTGTTTCAGTGATGGTAGGGTTAAGACCCTTAATGATGTTTTACATATTCCAGGACTTGCTAGAAATCTACTTTCTGTATCTAAGTTCAATGATTCTAGAATGCATGTGACATTTGACAAAGGTGGCTGCAAATTGGTGAAAGGGAATATGGTGGTTGCTAAAGGATCTCGGATTGGGACTTTGTTTAAGCTTAATACCTCCAATTTGAATAAATCAACCAATGTAACTAAAGCTGAAAATACATGTATGTTGTGGCACCATAGACTGGGCCACGTTGGTGAAAAAGGTCTTAGGACCATTCTTAATAAGAAATTGGTTGACAGTATTCCTAATTATAATATTGTCAAAAATTATTTTTGTGAGCATTGTGTGTTTGGAAAGAAATCTCGATCTTCATTTCCTAGTGGAAAAAATAAAGCTAAAAGATTATTAGAGATTATTCATTCAGATGTAATGGGCCGTGTGGATATTGACTCTATTGGAAAATATAGATATTATGTCACATTTATTGATGATGTCTCAAGATACACTTGGATCTATTTTATGCATAACAAATCTAATGTGTTTAATAAGTTTAAGGAAGTTAAGGCTTTGGTTGAGAAACAATCAGATCATAAGATAAAAGTGTTGAGATCAGATAATGGTGGTGAATATTGTTCTAGGGAATTTGATGATTATTGTAAGCATGCAGAAATTGTGAGACAGAAAACTACTGCATATACACCTCAACAAAATGGAGTAGCAAAAAGGATGAACCAAAACTTAATGGAAAGAGATAGGAGTATGTTAAGTAGTGCTAAGCTAGATCGGTGCCTTTGGGTCGAGGCTATAAGTACTGCTTGTTATTTAATCAATAGATCTCCTAGTTCATCTATTGAAGATAAAACCCCTTATGAAATGTGGTTAGGTAGGAAACCTAGTGTTGCACATTTAAGGATCTTTGGTTGTGAGGCTTTTGTTCATGTGCCTCAAGAAAAGTAGTCTAAGTTGGATCCAAAAGCACAGAAATGCATATTCATAGGTTATGGTGAAAATGTAAAAGGTTACAAGCTTTGGAATCCTCTAACCCGAAAAATTACTTTATCTAGAGATGTGATTTTCAGGGAATTTAGAGCTTATTCAGGAGAAGAACAACCAAAGGAGAAGGATACTTCTCGAACAATGCATTTTAAGATAAATATTGAGAAGCAAGAAGGTGCACATGTTGAAGAATAATTGGATGGATTGGATGAGGAGATTTCACAGAGTTCTTTTGAGATAGATGCTCATGATGAGCATATTGAGGAACAAGAAGAAACCCCTTTGAGAAGATCCACAAGACAACAAAATCTCATTGATAGGTATAGCCCACCTAATTTCCATTGTATATTTGCTTTGATGAGTACTAATGATGAACCCAGTTCTTACAGGGAAGCTTTGTCTCCATATGAGAACAAGCTTTGGTCACAAGCTATGCATGAGGAAATGGATTCCTTGGATACTTGTGACACATGGGATCTTGAGATTTTTCCCAAAGGAAGAAAGGCCATTGGTCATAAATGGATCTTTAAAAAGAAAATTGGAGTAGATGGTAATCTCGAAAGGTACAAGGCTAGATTAGTAGCCAAGGGCTACTCCCAGAGAGAGGGAGTTGACTTTAATGAAATCTTCTCTCCTGCTGCTAAATTAACTTCTATTAGATTCTTTTTGTCTATTGTTGTTGCTTATGATTTTGAGATAGATAAAATGGATGTGAAAACTGCTTTTTTGCATGGGAATCTTGATGAGGAGATTTATATGAGGCAACCTGATGGTTTTGTTGTAAAAGGAAAAGAATAATTGATTTGCAGGTTAAATAGATCTTTATATGGATTGAAACAGTCACCGAAAATGTAGTACCAAAATTTTGATGCTTTTGCAATGAAAATTGGTTATGTTAGGAGTGAGGAATATCACTGTGTTTACATAAAATGTATTGATGATCAGCTTTTAATTATTACCTTGTATGTTGATGACATGTTGTTTATTGGTAATAACAAGGTAATGATCAAAGAATTGAAAGCACAACTCTCTAGAACATTTCAGATGAAAGATCTAGGGGCTGCAAAATATATCCTTGGCATGGAGATCAACAGAGATAGAGGTAATAGAAAGCTTTGCTTAAGTCAAAGCAACTATGTTGATACTATTTTGAAACGATTTAACATGCAGGAAAGTAAACCAATTAATATTCCTTTACCAGTTGGCACGAAGTTAAGTTTAGACATGAGTCCTAAATCTGATTTTGATTATGAGGAAATGTCTGAAATTCCATATGCTAGTGTAGTTGGTAGTTTAATGTATGCAATGGTCTGTACAAGACCAGATATAGCCCAAGCAATGGGAGTTCTAAGTAGGTTTATTTCTAACCCTAGTAAAGAACATTGGACTTATGTTAAGAGAGTGTTTAGATATTTACAAGATACTTTTTATTACTGTTTGGTTTATCATGGTGCTAATGATATTAATATTATGCACAGATCATTGGATATACAAGGTTTTGTTGATTCAGATTGGGCAGGAGACCTGGACAGTCAGAGGTCGACAAGTGGCTATGTGTTTACTTTGTTTGGAGTTGTGGTTAGTTGGATGAGTAAGAGGTAGCCCACAGTTGCTTTTCCACCACAGAAGCAAAGTACATGGCTGCTACACATGCCTCTAAAGTGGCATTTTGATTACAAAGACTTGGGAAAGGTATTGGTTTTAATTGCAAGCAAATTAAACTTGAATGTGATAGTTAGAGTGCTATTTGTTTAGCCAAAAATCCTATGTATCATGCTCGTACTAAGCATGTTGATGTTCAGTATCACTTTGCATGAGAAATGGTTGAGAGTGGGAAGGTATTGATTGAGAAAGTTGACACTTTGATCAATGTTGCAGATTATCTTAGGAAACCAATTCCTACAGATAAGTTCTCTTGGTGCAGGAAGGCCATTGGCCTTGAGTCCTGTACTTGATTTATAATAGTAATTCCTTGTTTAGAATAATTGCAATATATAATGTCAAGTGGGAGAATGTTGGGAATAGGATGCCATTTAATTGCAATCCTAAACATATTTCATGTATCTCCTAAGTTCTTGGAAAGTGTTCCCCAACACTAGGATTAGAAAGATATTAATTTTGAATGAAATGAACATGTAAATTGACATTTGTAATTATTCCTAAATGATAGGAACATGTGGGGGCATCCAAGAAGAGCTCCTACAAGATAGGAGCACATGGGGCGCCCACATGGAAGGTGGAACCCACCTTGCTTAAGTTAACTGTTTGGAGGAAAGATAACACTTCAGTAATGCATGTAAAGATTCTAGGAGTTAGGGATTGATATTTACATGAGTGGAGTTTAGTTCAATTCAGTTCAGTTCAGTTTAGTTCAGTTTAGTTCAGTTATGGTTCAGTTATCTTTAGTTGCATGTAGTTAGTTTGAGTTGCATGTTAGTTGACTTCAGTTGACTTGAGTTGCATGCTAATGACTTGAGTTGCATGAAAAATAATAGGTGGCTACATTCAGTTAAGTGGGGATGATCAATCATGCATCATGTTTGCATGAATTGATGGAAAGATATGTTTTAGTTAACAAAGATTGACTTGGACCCACCTTGGGCGCCCAAGTTGGCATCTTGGAGTTAACACCTTTTGCATGAGAAGATATTTACAAGGTCGAGTTAAGCAGGCCCATTCTTGGGTGCCAACTTTGAGGAGAAGCTTGGAAGATATTTTCTTGACCAACGATCAGTTAGGAGTTCAGTTTGGGTGCCTAAATTGAGGAGACATTAGATTTGACTTCATGTTACATGATGGAACTCTACTTGTACAAAATAGGCATAGGTTTTTGAGAGGAGCTTTGTGCTCTTGTAATTGACCATCTTTGGAGTTTTCAATGCTCATTATTGTCTATTAATTGCAACAAGTTGAAGAGAGTTTTATCAGAGTTTATTACAAGTTGTGAAGAAGAATTGTTGAAGGCAAAAGAAGAATCTCAATCAAGGATTGATACAATGTTATTGTAATCGTGTTCTAAGGTTAAATAATACAAGCACTATTGATTTTAGTGGTGGAATTTTTTTCCGAAAGGGTTTCTCCACGTATATGTTGTGTCACTTCTATCTTCTTGTCTCATTCTTCTACAATCTTTTGTCTTCTTCTACAAAATTGGTAAAATTGATCTAAACCAATAATCATACACAAAGAATTTGTAACAAAGAACACTTAATTAGATCTACAATCTCATAGTTTTACAATTTCTAAGCCACATAATTACCTCCATTTTCAACAAGTGGTCATGATCGAGCTTCTTAAATGCAAGGTCCAATGGGACCAGTAACTAGAGGGTAATATGACATGGAAAGTTTACCATGATTTGATATCAAAGTTTTTCTCAATTGCTTATGCTTTTGTAGGATAACCAAAATATTTATCTTACTAAGGTTTTAGAGGCATTGGATCATCGAGGACGATGACTCTTACGGGGGGAGATATGTTACACCCCTAACTTTAACTATGTTTTACTTTTTACTTTTGAAGTAATTAATAGATGATTACGCATGATTCAATGATTTGATGTTTAGTAAAAATGTCTAGAAAATACAATGTTTTCATGAGTTATGTTTATTTGACTATAATTGACATGTGTTAAAAAGTTGTCAAGGTGTGATGATTTCATAAGGATTATGAAATGATTAATGATACACTAATCTCGAGTTGGTGATTGCAAGTTGCATTCAGGGAATAGGTTTCTGCCCCTCTGAGAAAGGGAGGGAGAGCATCATCGGAGTGAAGGGAATAAATATAAGGAAAAGAATAGTTTAACACCATCTTAAGTCTTGTGTGGATGTAAATTAGCGAACCTAGTTGAGTCAAGTAAGTGGTACTCAACCATTTTGTGTAAGTCAAGATTCCTATTCAACAATTATTGATTTATGTTAAGGAAATTTTGATTGTCGACAAGGATTAGTCGATAGTCATTAGTTCTTATGAGTCAGAAATGGATGTACTCAAAAGAGAGTAAATGCATATATGTGCTAGTGGTTTAACTATCGTTTTGGCAATTTTCGATTGAAATACCAATATGTTAACTTATTTATATGTTTTTGATATCTACACAAGATTGTGAGGGGGGACAATACCTCGACCCCAATCACACATCCTGTCGAATGAATTATGAAGACATAGGTAAACATCGTATATACAATCATTATGATGATTAATGTTCAATTTATATTAAGTTGAAGTATGAGTTTAACTTATTCTAAATTGTTGTGAGCCCTCAAGAGATCATTTTAGGATTGAAAGTTATTGCAAAACTTTGGGAAGTTGGAACAAAGTTGTTAGTGGGATTGTTCATTACCGACCTCATTTATCAATGAATCATCCTTTCTTATTGATAAGCATAGTAGTGCTTTAGAGAGAGAGTGGGAGGGTCATTGTGAGGTGTGGAAATTCCCCTCAAACCATGCATGCTCATCTAAGAGCATTCACAGGCTAATTTTGTGGAGGGACCCACGACTTAGTGGGCATTATTTGTTGCTTATTAAGCTTGAGTAGAGAATCCACAGGGTGGGTAGTTATTATTAACTACTTTGAGCAGTTGAATAATGGTTGGTTTATTGATAAAAAAAGAAACCGTTATGGGAGGAGGAGGGGAGATAGTCCTCCTTAGGGGAGAATTAAATAACTTTTCAACGTTGTGTAAACGAGAATAGGTCAGGGGTAATACCAAAGGCAAATTTCATACTTTGAAAAATGTCAAAGATTTCCATTTTTATAAGCCACGAGTATGAGTGGCATTAGGGAATGGAAGGAGACCATGATCTGAACGATGGCTAAACCCATGTCATGTTAATGAGAAAACTGTCTTTCTCTATCTACCTCTATATCAATTTTTATAATTGATTCTTGCGAGGAAAAAGTGAGGGGAGAAATCTAAAACCATTTGGTAACTTCTGGATAACTGTTTTACTTCTGAAATTTTATATACTCCTTTTTTATTCGATTCTGTGGTTGGCTAATAATGTGTTTCACTGTTATCTAGAAGAAAAATCATACTTTAAATATAGGAACCAATTATAAGTCTGATAATAAGGATAATTGGAATCTTTCCAAATGGAAAGAATAGATAGTCTTGGCTAGTGTTTGCAAGAAGCTTCATTGAGGGAGCTTTGTTCTTAAGATTCTCATAGGAATTACTTAAATCCAACACCTCAAGCTTTGAACAGGCAGGTAACTGATATTGAAATCTCCAAATTTTGTTCCAAAGGCTTAGAATGCTTGTTAGCCGATAGGCTATATTATGCATGAGCTTTTGGCCTGAAACAAGTCTCACGCCATAAAACAACCGTGGTTTGCCGCTTACCTCATGCCGGAAAACTGCGAACGGTACGGTCAGTTGCCAGTCGTTTTCGTTGTGCGTTGGTCGAGCTGGTCGTTCTCGGCGCGGCTTAACCGGCACACTCTAAGGGTACACTCTTAGGTGGTCGGGCCCATTCATCTGACAGTTCCGTATTTTATTCGCTTTTTGAGATATTCCGTTTCAGTAAACTTTGCGTCTCCGTTCTCATGTTTAAATTTTATTTTTTACTACCAAGTCAAGTCCCAAGTTCCATACGGGAATAAATATATTGGAATATTTTCCTATACCTAAATACTCCGCCGAATAATCCGCGGAAGGAAAGATATTGCACAACATTTTAAAACAATACTCTGCGTGCTTATTCGTAGGTGTATGGGAGTTTAATTAGAGATGCCCTATAATGGTGTTTAAATAATATAAAATTTTAAATAATTAATTAAAAAAAATTTGAAAATAAATATATAATGAAACAAGATTTTAAAATAATAATAAATATAAATAATGAAGGATTTTGAAACAAATTTTATATAATAAATTATTTTTGAATTTTTTTAATTTTTTTAATTTTTAAAACATATTTTTTATTATTCTATTTTTAAAATAATATAAGTATACTAATTAAAATTGTATATTATTGATACAATAATATATTACTAAAATTATGATTATTTTTAATAATATACTTTTTAAAGTCACTATGTATTTGAAATTAGCAATATATTTTTTAAAGTTAATATATAATTTCAAAAAAATATAATAATATATTAAAAAGTATATTGCTAATTTCAAATACATGTTGGCTTTAAAAAGTATATTATTAAAAATATTTTTTTGTTTCTTAAAATGTTTTTTGTTTTTTGTTTTTTTCTAATGCTAATTATACTTTATTTAATTTTTTTAAAATCTTATTTTCTTTAAAATAAAATAAAACACAATAGATCATAAGGAGAGCATGGTTGAACTTCATGCTGTTTATTTTTATTTATTTATTTTATTCTATTTTCTCTTTTTAACTACCATCTAATCCTGAGCATTACATATAATATACTCGTTAGATAAAATAGATATATTTATAAAAATTCTTCACAAATTAATTTATAGGATTAGGCATAAAGTCAATATATTTACTACAACATTCTTTTTAATAATACATTATGTGAATTTTTTTTAATATTAATTATAAATATATATTTATTTATACTCATTTTTATTTATTATATTTTTCATTCTATTAAATTCAAATATATAAAATAATCTAATAAAAAATTCAAATAAATAATATATTTTTAATATATTATATTATTAATTTAACAACATATTATAATATTATAATATATACACTATATAATACATATGTAACATATATAATATCTAATATATAATTTTAACAAAATTATAATATTATAATATATATGTAAAATTTATACCATCTAAAATATAATTTAATATATTAAATAATAATATTATAATTCTATATTTTATTTTATTTTGATTTTATTTTGTAACATAATATTTTAATTTTGCAGCATAATATGGATGGTCCCTTCAGGCATGGACGGTCCCTTTGGGCATGGTTGGTCCCTTTGCGCCGGTGGGAGGCAATAAGTTTTTAAACTAATATATTTAAAACTACCTTATTTACCATATAAATTAAATATTTTATCTAACATTATTTAGAAAGATAAGATATACAAAGAATATGTCAAATTATTAAATTGAATGTGGAAGAAATTTCCTAAATTTACAAGTTTCTATTTTAATATACTTAAAATTAAAACATCTTTAAAATCTTTGAAAAAGAAATATCTAAATTAATGTATTTATAGTTATATAATAAATCTTACATCTAATTATAACCTTGACATGAAATTTAACCCTAATTCTAATTCTATCTCTAATCGTAAAGTAAACTTTAATCTGAACTATAACCCTAACCCTAATTCTATATCTAATTATAACCCTAACCTTAGTCCTAATAATAACCTTAATTCTAATTATATCTCTAATCGTAAAGTAAACCTTAATCTGAACTATAACCCTAACCCTAATTCTATATCTAATTATAACCCTAACCCTAATTCTATATCTAATTATAACCCTAACCTTAATCTTAATAATAACCTTAACATGAAACCTAACCCTAATTCTAATTCTATCTCTTAAATCATGCTATCTAAATTTTCTTAAGTGTCAAATGAATCTGAAATTTATATTTTGCTTTGTTAAATTATTCATGGGTTTGTCATTGCTTCAATCTATTAACAAGCATCATAAAATCCACTTTAGTTATTAGTTAGTAAAGTTAAAACAATATATTTTAAGGAAGGTGTGGTAAATTTTAAATAAATCCACTTTAGTTATTAGTTAGTAAAGGTAGTTTTTATTTAAGAATTTTATAATTAAAATTTATGAGATTTAAATTTAATCAAGCTGTTGGAATTTAATAAGAAAATCTTAGATATAAAATCTATTAAGAGTTGTTAAATTAGCAATATATCTATTCATTTAATTTCTTTTTAAAGTTGTATTATATTTGCATTGGAGTAAAGTTTATATTTGAAGGTTAGAAGTATTTATTTTTAAAGTAAAATAATTCAAAATATTTTGTCTATTTTATAATCAAAATTGTCATCTTACAAAAGGAAAGTTACAAATGATATTTTTTTAAAAGCTTATTCCCTGCGTTTCTATTTTATGATCAAGATTGTCATCTTCCAAAAGGCAAACCATAGATACTTATACATCATTGCACATATAGTATACTATTTACCATTTTAAAAGTTTAATTTCACTTAGGAATGGACAATTCACATCAACCCAATGAGATTATTGACATCTAGAGTAGTTCTAGTTCCCCTATTCTGTCAACCAACACAACACCATCGATCAATTGGAATGGAACTTCTACAAGCCACCCTATGGATTCAAGTAGGCCTTGTCAATGGTTCTCTTGGAGAGGTCTTAGATATTGTCTACACAGAAAGCTCTAAACTACCAAATTTACCATTATATGTAGTAGTAAAATTTGTTACTGACAATGGCTCACCTTGGAACGTACATTCTCCAACAACTATTCTAATAGCACCTATATCTCTAGGTGCTCATAGACAGTTACCACTATGCATGGCATGGGAAATTACAATACATAAATCCCAAGGATTAGCAATCAAAAGAGCAACAATCGATATGGGTGAAAAAGAAAGACAAGGCTTGAATTTTATAGCTATATCTAGAGTTAAATCGATACATGGACTTAGGATAGATCCATTGTTTTCCTTCAATTGGTACTCAAGAATGAAGAATAATCCATACACAATTATCAGGAAAAAAGAATAGTTCCGACTACATCTTCTCTCATTATGACGAGTACAAGTACACACATACGCAAACACACCACTCTCTCAATAAACTGTATTTGTTTAATTTTCTCCTTACCATATTCATATAATACATATTATTGTTTCTATATTTACACCACATTTGAAATCACATGTAGGTGGGTGTTCCACATTGGTATACTCCTGCAATGGTTGCTTCGATCTAGCTACAGATATTTCTTTCCACCCAGAACAAAAACTTTCACCCTTTTTTTCAAGTTTTACAATTTGCATAAAGCCAGTTTTGCATTAACGAATTGGGTTTCCTAACTTGTTCTTTGATTGTGTAGGATAGTATAACACAAACAACACAACAATTATATGTCGGATCATCTAGTGCCAAAAAATGGAATCACCAAATACAAAAAATCAACATAGTTGAAATAGCTACAAAACTTTCATTCATTTTTCAATATCCAAGTATGTAATACAAACACACTGTAAATTTTCCATAGCACAATTTTATAGTTGTTGCAAATATTTCTTTATTTAGTATTAGGAACTGTCTATAAATTGATTCAAGTGTTTTAATTTTCTCTAGAGGTAGCTTCTTATGAGTATATACAACATTGTGATCTCCATAGTAAAAACAGAAATCATGTTTTTCAACGACTAACTTTCTACTGCAACGATTGTCCTTCAAGTGGACCTCTCTGCAAAGAATGTGTTTCTACAACTCATTCATCACACTCTACTTTACAAGCCATGAAGACGTCTAGACGTTATTCAATCAAAAAAGATGACATTCAATCTCATAAAGCTCATGCTCACCAGATTCTTTTCTTATAGTATTTTTTCTTAGAAATAATGCATCTTCTTCACCATCATCCTCATCCTCATCCTCCTCTGCTTCATCTTCCTTTAATGGATGTTGCACAGTGTGTGAAAGAAGATTTCATGAGAAAAAGAATGAAGTGTTGTATTGTTCTCTTGAATCCAACTGAGCTCCTCAAGTAATTGTACTTACAATATGTTTTGTAATCCGTGGCCTAAAATTATTTCAGCATTCAACCCAAAAATTGAACAAAATGTATGTTTAATTATTTATTCTGTGAAAGAGATGGTTATACAACCATTATCTTTTGGTAATGTCTATTTTCTGCTCTGAGACTAAAGCTTTGTTTGTTGTGGTACTGGTGTCTGGCTGTATCTCCAAATATGTATTACAAACATTTTGTAAAAAAATATAGAAAATATTGTATAAGTTTTAGACTGTACTTCACTCCTAAGCTTACTTCTATATATTTTTCGATCGGCGTAACCCTTGCACCCCCTCTGGTACAAGTGCTAGTCTTTATGAGTTGAAAGCATGTATTGAAAGCATGTATGCTTACTAAAATTTAAAGATTTACTCTATAAGATACGTTGTTCTCTGAGTATTTAAAAGTTAGTAGAGTCTTGTATTAGATTTCTTTTTATAAATGAACAAGATTGAGGCCAAACTCTTGAATGACCCAGTTTGATAGTAAGGATATAGGTTCTGAAGGAATAAAAGCCTAATCCGGCTGAATTAATTAATTTGTTGATTATACTGGAGTCATCCCTAACAGTCTAGACCAGTTGTTAAAGCACTTTTTAGATCTCGTGTGGCATATGATCCAGTTCTTGCTGAGTGGTAGTTTACTTTCTTATTATGCTTTAAGAAGAGTCTTGAACTCAACATTCTTGCTAAGCCAAATAATACTTAGCTAGTTGCATAAATTGCGACCTGTTCTTTATTTTGAAGAAGGTTATGCAATATAGTAGGAAAAGAAACTATGGTACATGTTGTCTACGTTGAACCTTTTGTGGAGAACAGGTTTACCATGGATTGTAGAGTTGGTTGTGCTAACATCCAAACCCACTTGAGTTTCTACCTCCTCCTTGGAAAGATAATGTAAAGAGGTTGGTTTTTCTAAACAATTACTTTAAATTGAATGGGTAAACCCTTCTAGGGTATGTATTAACTTGTAAGCTCCAGAAGGATTCTTATGGATTGTGGCCCCTAATGTACCATATATTCAATTGGAACAAAATCAATAACTGTGTCGGCACGTAGTTGCCAAGAAGACTTTCTTGAATATAGAAACCACCTTGTTGTTTATGAGACTATTTTTCCTTCTTAAAAAGAAATACCAAACCTAGTGGGTATAAAATCAAGCTTGTCTTATAGTGAAGTAAAGAGTGTTACCTTTCTTGATATGTTCCTTATGCGAAATTGAGTTTTGCACGTCATTTTGTAAAACTAATCCACGAGAATAGGTGAGCCAGGGATGTGGAAATTTTGGATAGCCTGTTGCTTAACAACTATTACTTATGTTATGTTTTCTCTGGAGAGAGAGAGTAATCTAGGCAATGCAAGATATGATATTGTAGCCTTTATAGAACTATTTTGATTGATGAAGGTTTATGTGACATGTATATATACTAGGATGTTATATATATATATATATATATGAGTTCAAAACCTAACTTATGTTGGATGTCAGTTGTCCCAAGTAGACCAAAGGGTCGAAAGCAGATTGTTATCTTTTATAAATCAAACCTTTTTAGGGTTGAAAGATTTACTCAAATCAAAACTATTGATATGAAATGATAGTATTCTTTTAGATATTATATTGGTGAGGGAATATCTAGAATACTATGGTTATTCATGTTACGTAAAATGTGAACTCAAGCAATGCCAAGTGGTCTAGGAAAGACTAGAAGTATTTGTTCTTATGTTTTTCTACACTTATGCTATTACCTTTGGGAAACAAGGAAGTTTGTTATTTCCATGCATTGGGTTAAGAGAAGCTAAACCCTGGTATTGAAACAAGGAGGATATAGGAAATCTATATCTCTTATGTTGGATATGACATTGTATGTATATATATTGATTGACAGTGTAAGGTCAAGAAAACCATGGAACAAGATAGGAATTGTCTTAGTAACACTTTAAGAGATTCCATGATAATGTTGAAACTCATTCTAATGCATCAAAGATGTTTGATATTTGAATTAGAGAGTAGAACAACAGAAAGTCATAAACCCTAGAAATTCCAAGTATTCAATGAGGGACTCATAAAAAGGTTAGAAATACCTAAATCTTTATATTACATGTATATCCTAGATTAACGATTAGTTCTAAGTCAGATTAGCTAGAATGGATTTTCAGTACAGACAAGTTGTGTCTAGAGTACCAAATAAAGTAAGTAAGATGATAGGATGAGATAATTTCTAAGACGAGTCAGAGGTGTGTGTCTAGATGGCATGACCAATCAGAATGATCATACTTAGCTAGAAAGGATCTAGAGTTGCATGGTTGATTGAGTTTTGTAGGACACATCACCAGGACTCAGATGGAGAAACTTGATAGTTCCTTATATCTATAACCTTCGTGAAGGGTAGGGCCACTTCCAGATATGAAGTGTGCGGGGAACTGCTTGAGTCCGTGGTTGGAGGAAAAGCACTTGGATGATGCTCTCCCTTTGTAGCAGAAGACTCACTGAGTCTCGTGAAGATAGATATCAACATTCCAGATGCAGTGAACTCCATGTTATGCCTTATTACAATCAACCTATGATGTAAAACTATTCTTTATGCCAAGTGTCTTTTATGTGATATAAATGAAAAGTGTAATGTCTTCTCTTTGATTCTAGTTGCAATTACATATGATTTCAAGTTTGAAATTATATGGAAAAGTTGTACTAATTTCTTGTGCTTATGCAAATGTTACCAAAAAAAAAACTCTCATGTTTACTAATTTTATTTTCCGTCTAGTAAATTCTTGAGTTCACTTTAGTATTAAAAGAAGGGATGTTACAATTAAGTTTCGTAATCAATGTTTTATTATTCTCAATAATTTAGACACCATCAACATATAAAATAATAACCTAATGTACATGATTGACATCTTACTTATAATATGCATAGTGATAAAATTGACTCATCACAAAGCTTATTTCTAATATATAAAAATCAAATTTATGACACCACATACATGGTGACTACAATCTACATAAAGATCTTTTAAGTTTACAAACTATATTTTCTTTACTCCCCTAATTTTCTTTTGGTTGAACCATACATATCTCCTCCTCCAAATCTCTATGCTAGAATGTTGTATTAACATCCATTTTCTCCACTACAAAATCCAAAATTGTGGTTATAGACAACAACATCCTAATGGAATTCAACCTAGCCATAGGACAAAAGATCCCACTAAAATACATTCCCTCTACCTAGAAATAACCATTTACCACCAACCATGCCTTGTACTTTTCCAAAGTTCCATTTGTTATAAATTTATTCTTGAATAGCCATTTGTAGCCAATGGGATTCAAAGATCTGCAAGGTTTTATTTTGAATATTTGTTGTTAGAGTTCACAGACTTGCAACGTGATGTATCCAACACATTGACTTTTAAATTTGCATGCACAAGTCTTTAACCTTTGCATTTAATTTATCTATGTACGTTTTCCGTGAAGGTTTTTATCCTAAGTTGTTTATGGCTTAGTTGTTGGCAAGTTTAGTAAATTGAAAACAATGTTTAATGGGTCACAATGTCGATAGTTATCATTTATTCCATTCAAAAGACTTAATGGAATTTTAAATGGTTGCTTTGGAAGGTAAATTGTCTCAAGCATGAAAACATGATTTCTCTTGGAAATTGTACTAGATGAAAAGGTTGTTTTTTTCCTAAGCCTATCTATATAGATCAAGTTGAAAATTAAAGGTTTGGAATTAGATAGTTCAAATTAGCATAGATAGTCCACATAGAGGATAGGGAGTTCATACAAACATTGGCTTTGAAGAGGATGTCACTGTAGTAGTGGTTAGAAGTTGATGATGATTATTGACCATTCTATTGTATTCATGTCTCATGAATTATCTATACATCTATGTTTGTCATTTTCTATGAGAGATAGCATCATTTTATAATGAAATGTCATAATTATCTAAAATCTATTGTTAATTTTTTTTTCTATACTATGCATATCCATTAACTAATTTCTTACTTTGCATGTTATTAGTCCTACATCACATTATCATTTGGTGGGGGATCTTCCTTATATATTCATCTTCGAATAGGTCTTCGAATAGGTAATTATGTGTGATGCAATCTTAGAATTATGAACCATCTGACAAAGACTAAATGGTTAAGTATCCGTTGTATAACATTTTTTTATCATTATGTCAAAATTGAAATAATTGAAAGAAGCAATGAAACTAAATGAGTTGGGATTGATATCAATGCTACAATAAAAAAAAAAAATTAATTGAATTATATGCAAAAATTAATAACCTATCTAATGAGTGTTGTTGATCTAGAAATTTGACCATGCATTATCTTGGTTAAGTTCCATAAGTGTAGATATGAACTTATGCACAAAACTACACTTGTATATTGTGGATCTAATCTATCTATTTTTTGTTGATCAAAATGTGTTCACCTTTGTGTATGTATTTTGAATTTGATAAGGAACTATCATGTCAAAATTGAAATAATAAAAAGAATTGGTGTAGATAAATGAGTTGAAATTGATGTCAAATGCCACAATAAAAATAAAAATTAAATTAATCATAGGCGAAAATTAATGACCTATCTAATAAGTGTTGTTGATCTAGAAATTTAACCATGCATTATCTTGGTTTAGTTCCATGAATGCAGATATAAACTTATGCACAAAACTACACTTGTGTTTTGAGGATCTAATCTATCTATTTTTTGTTGATCAAAACTCACATTTTTGTATGTGTTTTGAATTTGATAAGGAACTATTATGTCAAAATCGAAATAATAAAAAGAATTAACATAGATAAATGAGTTAGGATTGATGTCAAATGGTATAAAAAATTTAATTAAATGGTATACAAAAATTAATAACCTATCTAACAAGCTTTGTTGATGTAGAAATTTGACCATGCATTATCTTGGTTTAGCTCCATGAGTGAAGATATGAACTTATGCAAAAAACTACACTTGTGTTTTTGTGGATCTAATCTATCTAATTTTTGTTGATCAAAACTTGTTCACCTTTGTGTATGAGTTTCCAATTTGATAAGGAACTATTATGTCAAAATTGAAATAATAATAATAAAAAATGTAGATAAATGAGTTGGTATTGATGTCAAATGCTGCAATAAAAATAAAAATTTAGTTAAATTCTATGCAAAAATTAATAACCTATCTAATGAGTGCTGTTGATCTAGAAATTTGACCATTCATTATCTTGGTTTAGTTTCATCAATGCAGATATGAACTTATGCACAAAACTACACTTGTTTTTTGTGGATCTATTCTATCTATTTTTTGTTGATCTAAACTTGTTCACCCTTGTGTATGTGTTTTAAATTTGATAAGGAACTAGATATGTTTAGAAACACCTTTGGGGAATCTACTGAATTGTCAGGGTCATGTTCTCCTCAACCAAACCCCTAGAGGGACCAATTTAATGATGATGAACTAAGGTCGACAACAAGAAGCAATCATGTCATACGCTTCTAGAATGATGATGTAATGCTGATGTAATCTATATTATCCATTTGCAATATAATTATAGGTATGCTCAATAGATTTGTCTCTAACTCTTAGATCCATCCTAGGGCTAGATCATTTTTTGAACTTGGGTTAGTCCTTAAATACACCACCTTAGCATGTAATTTGGAATAATTCACACTTTAATCAGCTCACCATGACCACTAAAGATGTTAGCAAGGTTCAACTTTTAAAATTTGTGATTCAAATCCATAGGTGTGGAAATGATTTGGAATGATTATGTATTCACAGACCTAAATCAAGATAATCAATGGGAGATCTAGGAATCATGATCGATTTTGGGGGATAAGTGATAATGAGATTTTGGTGGGGTAATGTCATTTGCCAATTTCCATACAAAATGCACCATTATACATACTAGTCAATGCATAAAGGATAACCTAATCACCATACCTATCCAAAACATAAGGGCAAAAGGCATTGGTATGTGTTTTTCACCATTATATGTATCAACATGCTTCCTGTTGTTTCAGTTGAATCAATGGCAATATCAACGTTAAAAAACAGTTATACACCCTATTACAATCAGTACTCAAGATTTTCCAGAGCCATGTTGTTGTTCTTGTTTATCTTATAGGTTATTTATTTTGCATGAAGTAATAGAAATTTTACCACTCACGTCATGTACAGTTTGCTCTTATTTTGTATGCATTGCAGTATCTCCCACGCCTGATTTCTGAGCACGTTAAAAACTGCTTGTAATGTGCAATACAGTAAATTAATTGCCAAAGATAGGAAGTGTTCAACTTGTCTTTAAGCCGAAAGTGATGTAAAATTTGTAATTCAAGATTCTAGAACTGAAGAGATGATTCCAGTAAGGTGACTAGCTCTTCAGTGTTCATGCCCCAAAATACTTTTCAGGCAAGTAAATGCAAAGCAGGAAGATGAGATCACAGGATGCATATTTCTCATGACAATGAGCTGCAATAGTTTGAAAGTGGCATGTTCTTACTAATCATTTGCTACACTGACAACTGTGAAATTCGAGCAAAAGGAGGCGGTGCTAATCAAAGTGCCTTTCTACCACCTATGGCCTGCAACATAGCATATTCAAAGGAGGTTTCTTGCTGGTGGGATTGTTTCGATTGTACAGAAGTGCAACTATTTTCTTTGCTAACTAAGAATCAAAATTCATTTTCAATCTTTGTTTCAAAAATAAAATAGAAATATTACAGACAATAAAGATGAATAATTTTCCTCTGGCCTTAGGGAGTAATGTGTAAGAAATATCTTTAACAGTGTACATTAAGAATAGATGTTTGTAAAATTTATCATAGATGGCAACAAGTCAATACAGGGCATTCATAGGAAATGAAAACCTTAGTTTTTCTCTCCTAAAACTGGTATCAGCTGAAACGGCTGTCATAAATCTAGTTGAGATTAGCAATCAGTCTATGTACATTGTGTATGAGTGTATTCTTCAACCACACGTTTAAGGATCCACAAATTTAAGTTAAAAAAGCATAATTAGCTTTCAAATAAAAGCATTTCTTTTGTATGAGAATCCACATGGCATGGCGAAATTTCATCATTTCATTTGTTCAATCTAGAGGCACAGCTTAAAATTATCTACCAACTACCAGAACAAAAAAACAATGCATTAATGCAAAGAACAGACTTTTAAAGTAAAATTTTCATTCAGATTGAAGGCCCAGTGCTACTTTCTAGTTCATTTTTAACATTGAAATGAAAGTTAAATTATCTAGAACATCAATCAGAACTTTTCATATGTATAATAACACGCTAAGTTCCACCTTCCATAATGACCAAAAACCTGTTTCAGCATATGACACTAATACCATGAAACATATATTTCCACCAAGCAATCCTAGGGTAAGGTGTAGGATTTTCTAGACAGAACAATTGCCTATGGCCCTATGTCAAAATGCATTTTCTATAATTGAGTGAATAGCTTAAATAGTCAGCATGTTGTTAGTGTTTAGACGGCGAGGGGGTCCTGCTTAAAGAACAAGTGCCTGCTCAGAAACAGCATAAGCAAGCTTCAGGGCACAGTAGCAATGGCATTGGAGAAAAGTGCAGTGAAGAAGACACATAAGGCTACCATTCATAAGACAGGGAAAGGACAGCGTTCAAATTTCATCAATCTCTTTGATTAATAACTAAAATGGTGTCTTATAGAGAACAAAATGCCAAACATGTAAAGCGGAAAATCCAACTCTCAAATTGCAAGGACTAAGAGTAATGGCACAAAAAATTAATGGAGCACATTGCAAAATCATCAGCACATCATGCACATTCCAAGAATCAATTCATCTTTTGCATATAATCTTATATTATAAATAGACTGAAACGATATGAATTCCCCACTTTAACATGCTCCAGGAATTCCTAAGAAATTCAAATGTATTGCAGTTAAAATGAAAACTGAAAAGAGAAGAAACCCTATTCCTTCAAGTTCTTCTCACAGGATCAAAGTTGGATACTCCAATAACAGCAATCCCAATGGCAGCGAGCACCACACCTCCTGAAACAATGCTGAGCAGGAAGTTTTTGAGAGATGGGGAAACCCCTGGAGATGCTGCCTCTGCAATCTCAGGAATCACCATGGCTGCGACCATTGCCAAGCTATTCGCAACTGCAAGAGCTTGAGATTGCTGCTGCTCCTCCTTCGCAACGCCACTGTTCATCACCACCGCTGCTGTCCTCTTTAGTTTGGCCTTACAAGGACTGTAGACTGACAGACTTGGCGCCTGTTTTGCCCTTTTTAGGGCACCACATTTGTTTACAAGTGCAGATGAACCCGCAGCAATGGGTGAGCTCAGTGACAGGGCTGCTGCAGAGGCCATTGTTGTTAAACTTTTCCAAGTGGGTCTGCACAGAATGCAAATGGGTATTCTGAAAATAGGTTTATAATGTGAGATGTCTATGTGGGTGTAAACGTAGTGGCACAAACAAGGGGAGGAGAGAATTCTTGAAGATAAGATTTGGTGAACTATTGCTTGAATTCTTGGGTCCCATAGGCTTCTTTGGCCTCGTGGACGTCATTAAAATATTTCATTTCATTTCAATTTGATATGGCCAGCGTCTAGCCTTCCTCAACCGCTCCCGATCCTCCACGTAAGCGTTTATTTCAGCTGTGGATAGAGTGGGTTGCGACTCTCTCCACACACTAAAATACCATAAGGCTATGGTCCCATGATGCTTAATAAAGGATCTTTTGGATTTTTAAATTATTTTTGTTATCTACGTGTGAAATAAAATGAAAGATTTTAATCATGATTATGAGATCAAGATCAAGAGTTATAAAAGTTCGCCACATTAATATAATTATAAAATATAAGGGTTGCTTAAAAAGTTTCGTGAAATTTAAAAAAAAATTATGTTAGATTTTTCATTATGGATCTTGATTAAAAATTTATAGTTTTGTCTAGTCTTATCTCCTTAAACAAGGTAGTTACATTGTCTACTCTCAAGTTGTCTTCATACTTATGGATGTCAATGTAGGTTGCACACTCCATGATGAAGTATCATTTATCTCCACTATCCCATTGTTGCAAAATAGACATGTTCTCATTTCTCACTCTTTCTTAAGCTTTGTCCACTTGTCATTCTTGCATTTAAGATGATGCTAGCCAGTCCTTAACTAAGCCAACAACATTTTTGTTGAAAAACAGAGTGAACTATCGCAACAATAACATCAAACTTAATGTATTGCTTTTTAGATGTTCGTGAGATTATGGGTTAGGAGCTAAGGTATGGCAGTACTTGGTTTGGGAGGCTCACACATTTTGTGGGTATTTTTTGGTTTACCTTGTGGTTTGTTCGCCTAATTTTTCCTATGCAGAAGATCAAAGAGCAGGTGGAGTGTTGTTTGTTGCTTGCCGCCATGGGAGGTGCCTGTTGTAGAGTGGAGTCGAGCTCTTGCGAAGAGTTTAGTAGCAATAAAACTATCTAGGAGCATTTGGAGAAGGGTGGAGTCTGCCCCTATTTGTTGAAGCTCCATGGTCCTAACCTTCAAGTGACGGAGGCTTTTGTTAGTGGGTGGACCAACAAGGTTTTGTGCTACCAGGGCATGGAATTCAACATCAATGAGGAATTCATCACTAAGGTAACTGGTCTTCCTGTTAGGGTTAGAGATGGTAGATATCTAACAATTAAATGCATATTTAAATAATAAACAGAGAAACTAAAACATACACAGAATAAATCATAACACAAAGAATTTAAAGTGGTTCACCCAATCTGGGCTACATCCACCAAACCGCAGCTATCCAATACTTTTATTATCCAGTGCAAAACCTATTACAATCTTGCGAATAATCACGTTTTTCGTCATACTGTAACCCCCATCCCAACCCCTTTTAACAAGCTTTTAGAAGCTTCCAGAATTAGGGTTTTACAAAGTCGATTTTCTTTCTTTTTCGGAGATTTTTCCTTTTTCGCTGACGACGCGAAAAAAATGGCAAAAAAAAATTTCTCAGGGGC
>VDFB02000017.1:424302705-424402073 GCA_007258455.2 Sequoia sempervirens
GAGATTTTTCCTTTTTCGCTAACGATGCGAAAAAAATGGCAAAAAAAAATTTCTCAGGGCCTGCGCCCCCAAACCCCCGCCCGGGGCCCGGCCCAGCCCCGGACCCCGGCGAGGACAAGGGGCTAGGGTGTACAGTATACCATGGGCTATACAGTATAGCATGATCAGTCGCCACATACCAACACTTCCTTCCAAGGGAAGGAAATTTTACAGAGATAGGGTTGCGGCCAAGACGGCCTTACCCAATTTCTTCAAAGGCTCGAAGAAGCAGAACCTTAAGTTTATTGGTAGCAGTGGGTATGCACACAAATCTATTAAGCCGCTTTGGAGGGACATTGCTCTGGCTATTATGCAATTTTTCACTCTAGAGGGTAGGTATTATGTTATCTATGGCTATCACTTCATGCTATTGAATCACTTCTGTCATAACTCTTAGGTTTTGTTTCCTTTTTACCTCCTTTCAATGGAAACTAGTATTGAGGATCATAGGAAGAACCCTAGGAAGGTTATTCTCCATGAAGGCCTTATGAATCTCATTTTTTATCACATTAAGATGAAGGTGTTACCAACTACTCCTAAGACCTTTTCTCGTAAAAAGGGTGGCAAAAATACTGGTGAGTTAGTGGTTGAGTGGGAAGGGGATTTTGAGGAAGATAACTCTGATTATGAGGAACCATCGAAGGAGGAGAGTGAGTTTGTTGATGATTCTGAGGATTCAAAATCTTGGTCAAAGGGTTATGAAACTGATAATGAAATGAAGGAAGTTGTGGTGCCTTCAGTGAAAAAGAATGTGAAGGGGAAGAAAAGATGCCCCAAGAAAGAGAAGCATGTTGTCAAGCAGATGGTGGATGATTCAAGAGATGTGGAGAATTCCCCTGTTCCTGATGTTAAACATGGTCTGGCTAATGCCCTTGAGGGTAACAAGCATCCTATGGAGGATATTGAGCAGGAAAATGAGGGTATTGTGTGTTCCAAGGGGGCTGGCCCTAACCAGGTTGAATTTGATTCTCCTATTGGTGCTGAGCAGGTTAAGGGGAGTGATGTCAAGGCAGAGCGGCTTGAAATTTTGGCTGACTTAGCGGATATGCCTGATAAGCACTGTGTGAAAGTGGAGGTTATTGAAGTCGAGGATTCTCCTGTTGAGGAGGATTTGGAGGGCAGAAAGGGGGTTCGAGAGGAACCTATTGAGAATGTTGGTTCTCAAGCTGTGCCACCGGTCAATTGGGAAGAAATTAACATGGACCTATTCTATAGAATGGCGGAGAACAGAAGTGGCTTTTCTTAGAAGTGAAGGAGCTCAACGTCCAGCTTAAAAACTGGCAAGATGTATGTGTTGCGTTAGTGCATAGCAGTCAAAAGTAATGGTCGATTAAAGGTAAGGTCAAGACTATGAATGCTATTCTTGATAGAATTGTTGTTGATGCTGATAGACTTGGTAAAAGTCATGAGGATAGGATAACCTCCCTGGAAATGGTTGTCCAAAAGATGAGGTTTGTGAATATGGAGGAAATAATTAACAAGATTAGTGATGACTTGCAGACTGTTGTTTGTGTTAGTAACAAGTCTTTGAAATCTACTACTAAGGGTCTCTCAAATTTAAATGAGAAAGCTATAAAGTGGACTAGAAAGTCTCTAGATCTGGGAGATCATGAGAAGGCCATTGATGAAGTTAACAACATGAATTTGGAGGAGAAGATTAAGGATATTGGCCCCAATGTGGAGAAGAATTTGGAGGCTGGCCTGTGCTTGAGAACGAGGAGTAAGACTAAGAAAAGGGTTTCCATTTCATTTAAGGATTTGAAGGATGTGGTCGAGATGCACGAGGGGGTCATTGTTGAAAATATGGCCTAAACCAATGTTCTTGATAAAATGTTGTAGTTTTGTTGTTGTTTTTGGTTGTTCAGCCTTGTTGATGTTTTGTTGTAGGGTTGCTGACAGGTTCTCTGGTTTTATCTTTAGTCAACTTTTTGTTTTTTTGTGGGATGCAGGTCTTAATGTTTTTGTCTTTAGCAGCTTCTCTCTGTTGTAAAGGGTTTTAGGGCCCCTTCAAAACCTGTTTTTCCTAATCAAAAACATCAAACTTAATGTAAAAAAATTAGTGCTTGCATATAAAGCAATTTAAAAATGAAATGGAGAGCACGTAAAATCAACAAACCATAATAAAACATCACATGGCATTGGATGTATGAGGAGAAACCCTCATTGGAAAAATCTCCACCATCAAAGAGAGGCTCAAGTATGTATTAATCTTTGAGAATAAATGTACATAATCAACACATTGTCCCCCTTCAATCTAACAACATTCTGGCAACACTTGTGAACCTACAAATATCCATATGTACCACTATCCCAAGGCTCCAATAAATAGAACAATTAGAAATAAGAAACCATAAATGGCTTATGAAACAAGGGGTTAAAGCCACAGGCCCAAAACTAGACGTTCACCACCTTCATGCAAAAATCCAATCCCCCACTTCACTTGGTAAACCTCCCAAAAAAAATGTATCACTGCTTACACAGCTTACGTGTCATAAATCTTGTTATGATGGTCAAATTTATCATTAAGCCCGCTTTCCCAATTCTAAGCACTTTATATGGGAAAATTAATGCCTTATCATAGCCCATGATAAGAAAGATGCTTTATAGCTCTTGTTTGACTTCTTTTGTAACTCTCATCATTAGTGTCATTACAAATACATGTAGGAAAATAAAATAATAATAAATAATTTTCCCCATATACAAAGGGGCATCCACTTTCATCCTCTTAGTGTTCCTTGAAGTACATACATTATTTACTATCTACAATTAAATTAATATTTTAGAATTGCAAAGTGTATGGCACATATTTGATCCTAAATATTTTTTTCTTTCCACTTAGTTTTTTCTCCCATGTAGGATTTTTTATCATGGTCCCATGTGGGGTTAAAATCTTTGATAATTAGTGTGTTTTCTTCTAATCAACATATTTTGTCCACATGGTTGAATTTTGCTATCACATAATTTTTATTTCCTCATTATATTTGGGCATTCTTCCATGTTAATGTCCCATTTACTCATACATTTATCATTCTATTTCATTTATGTGTTCTTCCTTCTGCATAGCTCTTCCCTAATCACCGTGTTGGTTTGACTATGTTTCTTCATACTTTGTGTGTTTTTTAGATAACTTAACATCCAAACTTCATAAGCGATGTGTCTAATAGGAAAATGCATGCTTTAGCCAATAGAATCTCAGAGAACAAAAAATTGATTTTGAAGTTGCTTATGATTAAATATTTCTAGATACTTTTTATATGTCTTCATTTTCTATTGAAGATATTGCTACCTAAAATTTCACACACATAAAGAACTAAAAGTGTGACAAGCAAGCCAAATAGAATCTTATGGTTTTCTAGTCTCATTATTTTACATTCCTACATCTATTTTTCAAAATATAAAGCATTTCACCATCCTTGAATTCTTTTTTCCCTACATGAGTTGTAAGAATCAAACCCAACATACTTAAAATTTTAGATAAAAAAAAATGATAAATATATGTTAATAATTCTTTTAAAAAATCTTGTCGGTATTGGCATGGTGTGATGGTTTATAGGTGGCATTGTTGTTCCTGCCACCAAGGTTCAAACCCCGTTGGGGTGTTATTGTTGAATGGTTGTATCCAGTTCATAGCTCCGGTCAAAAGCGTTTACCCCTTGTATAATAAATTCTTTTAAAAAATCTTCGGATTGTTAGGAAAACTTCCAACCCCTTCCCAACACCAATTTAATATATATATGTATGTGTGTATGTATATATATGTGTGTATGTATATATATGTATATATGTATATGTATGTATATGTATATGTATATGTATATATGTATATATGTATATGTATGTATATGTATATATATGTATATATGTATATGTATGTATATGTATATGTATATGTATATATATGTATATATGTATATATGTAGATATGTATATATGTATATATGTATATGTATATATGTGTGTGTGTGTGTGTGTGGACACACACACATATATATATAACCACATTCTTATTAGTCTTGCTCTAGATAATTTAGGTTCTAATTAACATATTCAATATCACCTTTCTCTTTTTCAATCATTTCTACATGAAAACTCATAATGTAATCTCTACTAACTTGTCCTTTTGAATAGATTTGGAAGTCTATGGAGTTAGAAATAGTGTAAATGAGTATAAATTTTGGATGTGCAAGTATACAATTTGAGTGGCTTCATTTTTATCATGTTTAAATATAAAAATGATATTATAGAATATTTAGTTTCACTCTTATGTTTATGTATGGACATTATCTCTTTCTAATTTGATCTTTTTTATTTTAGATGTTTTATACATTGGGAAGATTAATGATTAATGAAGAATGAGTATAATTTTTTTTATCAATAACAATTTCAAGGATAATACTTTATAATGATATTGTTCATAAATTAAAAAATATGTTGCTATTTTTGTTGTTATTGACTTCCCTCTTCTTTAGTTTATCACCAACATCTATTTACAAAGTGTCATCCTTAAAATTATCATTAATACATAGTAACATGTTCATTCTTCTTCATTAATCATCAAACCATTTTTCTTTTATGTCAACATATTCCTTGTCTTATTGGCTTCTTGTTTCAAGATAGAATCCCCTATCACCATTATCATCTTATTTATTATATATATTGAAAGTATCCATCATATTATCAACCCTAATCAAAGTATCTCACACAAGGTGTAGTATAGTTATATAAATATCAATTTATTTTTTAATATCATGTTATGAAGTTTTGTTGTAATAAGCATACACATCATCAATCCTCATTTTTGTAACCATAAATTAACATGTGTACATCGTCAAATAAGGTAAAAATTTAAATAGAATGGAAATTATAATGCCATCAAACAATGAAATTTGCATGAAGTTATTTGATGACATATTTACCCATCATGGCCCAAGGGCCATCTAAATCTAGAAATGCTACCTATTCCTTCCTAATGTTATGTAACCACCTATAATATGATATGAATGCTATTTATAATTTTATACTTCGTATGTAGGGGCATGCTTATATAGACACACAATCCACCTACTTGCAATCCATGAAATTCACCTAACATGTAGGTATTATGCTTTTAAGCTAATAATAACTTGAGAAAGGTACCCAAGAGCCGCAAAAAATAGAGTGAAAGAATTTGTATTTTTCTAACAATTTTTTCCAAATCCAAGGAAAGGAAAACTTATCCACTATTCAATTCATGAACAAAAACCCAATATAACTACCATCAAGGGAACCATTTATTAAATTTTTATGTACAAGTTCCATAATATTTCCCAACAAAGGTGGAAAATTTATATTATCCCAACTCCAACATTGTCTTTAGGGAAAAAAAGGTAGGGAAGGAAAACTACACAAACCTTATAATCCAAAGATAATATATAACTCAACTACCCTAGTTATGAATCTCTATCAACATATGAGACTCCTTAGACTCATCATCACAACAATTTGAATCATTTGTTGGTATAGATTGAGAAAGCCTCAAATTCAATCACATAATGCTTTTATTATTTCTTTAAAATTGTCATTTGATTTCTAGAAACGTGTGCATAGTTTGAGAACCTCGTTGGCACCAGATTCTAGCCATTGTGTAAAGCACCATATTTAGCACCTAACTATAGACAACAAGTGCAATTTTATGTAAACGTGCACAAATATAGGCAAGGCTAAATCATGCTTAGACTGTGTATTTAAGAAATAATGTATCTTAAGGTACATGCAACTCATAATTGGCTTTAAAGAAAGTTTGCTTCATAGTTGGATTGTATTCAAGAATCTATACATAGTTTAAATGAAACTAGGGGACATGAGCCTATTTACCCTTGATATTGTATTGATGCATATTGATGCATGCTAGAATTATATACACTAATACCAATAGTGTTGTACAAAATATGTTATTTTTACTTGTGTGTGATTCTCTAGTATGCATAGATAGGATTTGTCACAAATAATATGTGGAGCAGATTGGATGGTGAAGGACTCAATGTGCTTTGGGTGGGACATAGATATACATTAGTACATTTATATTCATAAGTTCTTAGCCATTAATCTTTACAAACAATTAGGTTATAGCTAATATTTTAGTTATTTTATTGGTACCCTCTCAGACTCTATGCATTGATTTATAAATATGGTTTAGAAAATCATGCTATGCACATAGATATCCATTGTTGGTGGACATAGAATGTGGATGAATTTTTGTAAGGAGAAATAATTGCAGGTGTAGAAATTATATAGTGGTGTGAGAAGGAAATTTTTGAATCATTATATGAATAGTTATAGGTTAATAGGTTTTTGTTTATATTCATTAGTTGATTAGGTGTTTTCCATCATCAATTTTAGCTTGATTAGATAGGCTCGTTTTGGAGAATAAAAATGAGTGGAGTGAGTGGTATCTCTTCATATTCCACCTTCCTCTTTCTTTGCATTTATGATAAATGCACTCACCTAGCTTTTTTCCTCTCTCATACTTTATAGTTTTCTATGTATTTACTTTATTGATTAGTGGAAAAATAATTGTTTGAATCTTATTATATGGTATTGAGTAGTGGTGTGGCTATCACTATGAAATTTGGTATTAGTGTTTATCTTGCTTATTGCAAATTTTAACATTGTATCAAATCCATGATGTCCTAGTCTAGTCCATATTTCTTTTTTGATATATTTGGGGTAAATTAGTGTGTGCATTTTTATTGAAATTCAAGTATATTTTCTCTTACATCTTTAGATGATCTAGAGAATCAAAATGGCTTGACTAAAGGGAAAAAATTAGGGATTTAATCTTCTTTTTTTGGGTTTTATGTGTGAACTTATTTTTGGTACATAGTGCAATAAAATGTTGCATCATTGTTGATAGAAAACTTGAGATATTTAGAATTGAATTTAATTTTACTAGAACCAAATATTGAGAAGGTGAGCTAATGGGTGTCTTCTTGTGTTTTGTAGGCCCTTTTGAATTTTAGGGCATCTTGCCTTAAATTTAACCACACCATTACATTCAACAACACTAAAAAAACCTAAGATTGACTATAATGAGAATATTCAAGCATATTTTTTGAAGGGGGTGAGAGGCTTTCCTAGCTTGTGGATCTTGAGGTGGTCTTAGAGGTAACTTAGTATTTGAGGTAGTTTAATCATTTTTAGAGGTTGTTATTGCATTTGGGTGGCTAAAATCCTCAAGATCTCCTATTTTCACTTGGTTCAAAGAAATTTGTAGAAAAAAAGGAAAATGTCTTGGGCATGAAGCTTAAGGCCATATCATTTTTGTTGCAAGAAATAAATAGATTGAAATATTATATGGGGTAGTTTACATGCACCTGAAGCCTTCAATATAAATGTACACCCTTCCATTTGAAACCTTTTTATATATTTTTGTTATATATATGTGTGTGATTTTTTTTTAAAGATAAAATTAAAAAAATTAAAAATGCCTAGGACATGTGTAGTACCCCTCCATTTTGCTTATGTTTTATGTTAGCATGTTTTCACTTTGATAGACCCTGGTACTTTGTTTTGATGTTTTGATCGCTGACATTAGAGCGATGGTGGATTTATTTTGTGATGTGATGATACATTGTATGGTGGTAATTATTTCTGGCATGCTTTATGTTAGCATAAATGTTTACTTTAGATGAAACTGCTATATGTATGTTTATGGTAGATTAATTGATGTTATTTATTTTGTCAGTCTAATGTGATAGTGTATTGGTGTGGAGAACAGAGTTGCATCACTCGCTTGCGAGTGCCCTGTGATTTCCGTGATTTTCTCCGCATGGTGTGTTTGAATCATGGATTATATATATATGTATGTTATTTGTCTGATTGCAAGATTGCAGGTACATGACACTGACTCCACCTGGCTTCACAGTTTTGAGCGTGTCTAGACTCAACGGAAATGTTGATTGGGAGGTAGTAACGAGGTTTTTTTTCCTAGTCTAGTCTCAAACCCAGTCACAGTATGTCGTCAGTTTAGGTCTGGTATTTTTGGTTGTCTTGTTTGGTCTGTTTTGATTATTTGTTGTATAAGGTTTATTTGTGGATTTAATGTTAGAATAAAGTTCTTTATAATTTATCTTTATTTAAATTAATTTTAAATAAATTAATTAAAAGCTTCATATTTTATTTAATTAATTAAAATAGTTTATTGGTAAAATAATTTAGTCTTTGAGATTAAAATTATTTTTATTAAATTAATTAATTAATTAAATTTACTTATATTGTGACAATAGATTTTATATTCTTTAAATGCTTTGTAGGAATGGAATTTTAATTATGAAATAAATTAAAAAGGAAATTAGATTTTTGAATTTTTAATTCTTTAAAATGAAATGAATTCTTGATAAATGAGGGAAGAAAAGTTTCTGTGAGTTTGTTAGAAGATATTTATCTTCTTTGCCATGTGTGTTAGTTAAATTTATTGCATTTTTCTTGTTGAGGATTCTCTCGGAAAAGATATTATGAGATTTGGGGAAAACAAGAAAACACTTCACGGGAAATGAAAAGAATAGAGAACTATAAAAAAAAAATTGTGATTTTCTTTTGGGTTTGATTTTAAAAGTTCTGGAAGAAGTTTTGGGATTACTTATGGTACAGTGTTTTCATTCTTTTGGAAAGAGGAGAATTCATAGAGGCTTTGGAAGTTGCACGCAGCAGGCAAAGCTTCACTTCAACAAACAAATTCTTCAAGCTACAAGTTTTTTTCTCTGTTTATTTATTTAGTTTTTCTTTTTTTGAAAAGATTGCCTGTGTAAAGAAATTAGTTTTGTGCAAGTTTTATTAAATTTGTGAATTTAAAAGTTTGCCTGAGGAAATTATTGAATTTGTGACTTTTGTACTTCTCGGTGATTCTTGTGGAAAATGATTATGTAGAAGTTTGTTACCTCCCTGTGAAAATAGTGAAACCAAAGCGAAACATAGAAGATTTTGTTAAACAATAGAAAATTCTCAAAGGAAATAGAAGAAATCTTTGTAGAATTTTAAATGGGGTTCTCTGACAAATTTTGTGTCAAATTCGAGGAAAAGAAAACTCTGTGTTAAACTTCTCTACATGTTTCTTTATTGAAAATATTTTTAGAATCTGGGTTGAAAATGAAACCCTCTGTTTTTTAAAACAAAATTCTCTGTTAAATTTGTGTAAAATGATAAGTTTCACAATTTCCTGTAGAAAACCTTGTTGAAAATAAATACATGATTACTATATTTAATTTATTGATTAGTTGTGTATATATATTTATATGTATATATGTATATAAATTAAAAATATACATATACATATATAAATATATATTTATATTTATTAAATTGTGAGAATTTATAATAAAAAATTTCTGAAGAACTCGACGTACAGGCGAAAATGGGATATGGAATATTAAAGAAAAAACGGAATAAAAAAAAACGTTCTCGAATTTTAAAATTTCCATAGGGTTATAATCTACGGATTCTATTTGTTTGTTTAAAAACCATGTATATGAATGGGGATAGGGTTGTGGCCATTCCCACAGCCACTGCCCCGAAGGGAGGAGATGGTGCGATCAACCCCAGTGCTGCCCCACCATACAGGCCGGCCCCATGTTTGGAGCCCGCGCCTAGTAAAACAATCACAGCCCAAATACTTGGCTGTGGCTGTGTAAACAGTCTATTAAGCCCTAAGAAAATTTGGTGTATTATGTATTGTGAATTTTGACTTGTATTTTACACAGATTTTAATATATACGGATCTCGGTTTTGTACGAATTCCACTATAAATATGAATAATATTAATATATATATATATATATTATTTGTTGGAAATAATTTAATATTTAAATAAAGTTTTATTTATAAGATGCATGTAATGCATGAGAATAATTATCTTTAAAACAATAAGATTGATTAAGAAAATTTAGTATTTATTTTTATGTGAAATTGAGAAAGTTAAAATTAGATTATTTGATAATGAACTTTAATCAAGTTGTTTTATTTTCATGCTAATTTTAATTGACTTGATTGGATTTAGTAAATCCTAATATTAGATTCTTAATCATGCCTACATTGTTTCAAGATTGTTTTAATTCTTGTTGGGCAAATTGGGGTTATATGAGATTTCAAGTCTTCCAGACGTAGTTTATTTCTGTGGGAGTTATATCCATGATGGTTTTATATTTAAAATAAACTAGGGTAGTGCACAAAATTATGTTTGGTTTTTAGATACCTGGTTCTATGAACAGGTTGTGATGTCTGCTGTGATATGTTTGGTATTAGATTTTGATTTATGTGCACTATGTTTACCTTAGTTAGTGGAGTTAGATTCCTTATGTTATTTTTAGGGGAGTGGCTCTTTGTGAGGGTTGGCACACAAAGAGGTGCCTGGGTAACTCATGTAGAGTTAGTAAGTCAGTGAAAATTAAATCAACACATTAGTTAGTTTTAAAACCTTTAACTAGATTAATAAGCCTCACTTATAGACTCAAGGGCTAGTTCAGTCTTGAGAATAAGTTGAGAAGGCCAGGAATGGAAAATCAATATCTTGTTATTTTAAAAGATATTCGATTCTGCAACAGTTTTCATGTGGGGCCGGGTTTCGTAAGAGGCTACTAGGGTAACCCAAGTTGGGGGCCGAAACCTAGGAAGAAACACCAGGGTAACCTATGCAACATTGTGATGACACTCCACCTAAAATAACAATGACCTTGTGAACTTAGTATACTTGATCATTCTCTTCAGGAAGCAATGTGACCAATAAGTTAAGTTTGCATACCACATGGTTGGCTGGAACGTGCACCTTACTCCGTTGGGTCCCCAGTTCTTGTTTGTGGCAACGAGTGTTTCTTGGATGGAAAGCTCGTATGTAGATATTTGTACTTTCTTTTGTATCAATGGAAAACTTTACATGTGTATCACTCCTCAGTTGTTAATGAGGTGAAAATTTGTAATATGTAATTGAAAACTATTATTTGACCTACCTCATTTGGAAAATGAGTATTGTAATGTTATTTCAAATGCAATGTAAGAATTCTTATTTGTACTCTATATCTTTAATGATGTAATTTTAAATGTTATCCAATGGTTGCTTTTAAGTTTATGAAAATTAAAATATATGCAATGCTAAATACTAAAGTCGTCTATGAGAATTTCAAGTAGCGTGTCGTCGCGTATCTTAGGGAAAGTTTACAATTAATAAAGTTAATATTAACATTTTAAAAAAAAATTATTACACTATCGTTGTCAATGCAACATTCTTTAGGTTACAAGACGGGGCATTACAAATTGGTATCAAAGCAAAGGTTCTAACACTGGACACTCTAGGTAATTGTGAGCCCATTAGGTTGACCTAGTACGTAGTATCATTTTCTGTTAGCCTTGCCTGTTTTGTATTTGAGACTCTCTTTTTTTTATGTGTAGGATCATGCTTAGGCATCGTACTAGAGATCGTGGTAGAGGTCGAGGTGGAGGCCATGGGCCAATCCCTAAGGTTACTCCCCCTCAGAGCTCCCACGAGAGTGAACATGCCGAACAATTGGGTCCTAAGTTGGAACAGACAAGTGAGGAATGGATTCCGATTCAGCCAGACGTTGAGGGAGCTCAGTTGCATCCCCTATTAGAAGAGGTAATTGCTAGACTTGGTCCGAGGCAGGAAGTTGATCAGGAAATGGTTAGGGAACGTGATAGATCTCCTAGGAGGATTGTTAGTACTGCAGAGCAGGATGCCATAGTTGTAGGACATATGAGGGATTTGTTGAGGGCATGCCCTCCTACTTTTGATGGCACAGGTGGTGGTCTAGAGGTAGAGACCTGGTTATTAGACTTGGGTAGATGTTTTGCTATGCACCCATACGGTAGCAATACCCGAGCTAGATGTGCCACCATGGATCTGAGAGGTTTTGCCTCTACTTGGTGGCGTTTGGAAGAGAAAAAGCTCCATATAGAGATTGGGTCAGTTTCTTTAGAGATGTTCTTGGAAAGGTTTAGAGCACGGTTTTTATCTGAACATTGGAGGCAACGACGAGCTGATGAGTTTCACGATTTGCGTCAGATAGCTCTATCTGTTGAGCAATATGAATGTAGATTTTATGAACTCAAACAATATGCAGGAATTGGAGATGATGAGGTGATGCTGGTACAACATTTTATTAGGGGTTTGAATGCCCGCATTAGTGGAGGAGTTAGAGTCTTCGAACAGAAGACTATGGAAGTTGCAGTTGAGAAAGCGCACATTGTGGAAGAGCATCTTGTTTTATCATTGGGTGGACATACAGGTGTCCAGAGAGGTAGTGCACCTATAGCAGGTACTGGTCCACGGGGTGGACAGTTACAGACAGGAGGTTCCTCTAGGAACCAACAGACACCCACTAAGGGTGGACAACAGTAGCAGCGTACTCCTCAAAAGAATAATAATTCACAGCCTCAACAAGGTAATAGTCCTCAGTCGGGAAAGAACCGCAACTAGTGGCACAATAAGCGCAATCAATAGGATCAATCAGTTTAGAGTGCGCAGTCTATTGTCAGTAGAGGTAGCTTTTAGCAATCCAATGCACCCTCGGGTGGCAGAGGATTTGGTAGGGGTACTGGTTGTTATTCATGTGGTCAATAGGGACACATTGCTAGGCAGTGTCCTATGAGAGGTTCTTCAGGTTTTAGGCCACGACCTACAGCTTCTGAGCCTACAGTTGGTGATGCAGGATGTTCTCATACAGTTTATGTTGCGGTTAATAACCACCAAGTCGATCATCAGAACACAGTGGTCGAGACTTCAGGTCAGTTACAGGGTGTTAGTGTTACTATTTTTTTTAATTCAGGAGCTATTGATTCCTTTATTTCACCTACCATTGTTGAGCGATGTGGTCTTGTGGCGGTAAAGCAAGGCAGTAAGTGGTAGGTAGAATTCGCCTCTGGGGTGAAAGTAGTCGTAGAGAACCTTGTACGTAATTGTGAACTTAGAATTGGTTCGTTATCTACCTTAGTGGATCTTCATGTTACACCCTTAGGATCGTATGATATAGTTTTAGGTATGGATTGGTTCGAATCTCGTCATGTTGTGATTGAATGTCGATTGAAAACAGTTAGTTGCATTAATGATTTAGGTGCGAAAGTGGAAATCATAGGTGTTCATAGACCTATTTCTTTGCGGATGATCTCTACTATGCAATTGAAGAGATGTCTTCGTCAGGGTTGTCAACTGTTTGCAACAACCGTTAATGATTTGGAGGAAGGAGAGAGTCAAGAGATATCTCTTGATGATCATCCTATCCTCAGGGAATTCGCTAATGTGTTTCCTAATGATATACCTAGTATGCCACCAAAATGAGACATTGATTTTAGAGTTGACCTAGTTCCTGGGGCTGAGCCTATATCTAGAGCCCCATACAGGATGACTACTCAGGAATTAGAGGAACTTCGTATCCAATTGGAGGAACAATTAGGTAAGGGTTTTATTCGTCCAAGTGTTTCTCCTTGGGGAGCACCTGCCATCTTTGTAAAGAAAAAGGACAGATCACTTAGATTGTGCATTGACTATCATCAATTGAACAAAGTAACGATAAAGAATCGATATCCTTTGCCTAGAATCGATGATTTTTTTTATCAGATCAAGGGAGCTAATGTGTTCTCTAAGATTGATTTGAAATCAGGCTACCATCAGTTACGCATTGCAGAAGCGGATATTCATAAAATAGCTTTTCAAACTCGTTATGGGCACTACAAATTCACAGTAGTACCATTTGGGTTAACGAATGCACCATCAGTATTCATGAGTCTGATGAATGGTGTCTTTCATACATATCTTGACCATTTTGTTCTTGTGTTTCTGGATGATATTTTTATCTATTCGAGAAATATGAAGGAACACGAAGAGCATCTGAGACAGGTATTGCAGTGCTTAAGGGAAAATCAATTGTACGCAAACCTGAAGAAGTGTGACTTCTTTCAGACTGAGGTGAAATACCTTGGTCATGTTATTTCTGGAAAGGGTATTGCTATGGATCCTTCAAAGATTCAAGCTATTGTTGATTGGCTCGTGCCTACTAATGTATCTGAGGTGCATAGTTTCATGGGTCTTGCTGGATACTATAGACGGTTTGTTCAGGGGTTTTCTAGGATTGGGCACCCCATAACTTCTCTTCAGAAGAAAGGGAAGAAATTTGTTTGGACAGAGCTGTGTCAATTGGCTTTTCAGACACTTAAAGAAAAGTTGACTAATGTGCCTATATTAGTTGTTCCTGATCTTGCTAAGGATTTTGTTCTTTGCACTAATGCATCCTTGGAGGGTTTAGGAGGAGTACTGATGCAAGAAGGACATGTGATCACTTATGAGTCTCGTAAACTCAAGAATCACGAATTAAATTATCCTACTCATGATTTGGAACTTGCCGCAGTTTTTCATTCATTGGTTCGATGGAGGCATTTCTTATTGGGTCACCATTTCAAACTTCATACTGATCACCATAGTCTACAATATATTTTTACGCAACCTAATTTAAATGCTAGACAAAGAAGGTGGATGGAGTTCTTATGTGAATACAATTTTGAAGTGAAATATGTTTAGGGAAAAGAGAACGTAGTAGTTGATGCTCTCAGTCGTTGTCGACATGAGTTTTCTGCTATTACTCTCAAAGTAGATTTGAGGAGTCAAATTTTAGTAGCACTTCCTACTGATAGATTGTATCAAGAAGTGAAGTCGGAGATTGAATCTGGTAGACCTTTAGAGGGTCAATTTACAGGATAGACCCTTGAACCAGATGGTTTATTGCGACATTTAGATCGTATCTATGTACCACATTCAGAGGGTCTTCGTACGTTGATTATGACTAAGGCACATCGAGCTCCGTACTCAGCTCATCCCGGTGTTAAGAAGATGCAAGCGGATCTTCAACAGTTGTATTTTTGGCCTGGTATGAAACGCGATATTGCTGATTATGTATCAAGATGTCTTGAGTGTCAGAGAGTCAAAGCTGAGCACCAACATCTCGTTGGATTATTACAGCCACATCTCATTCCTGAATGGAAATGGGATATTATATCAGTTGATTTTATTGTAGGATTACCTATGTCATCTCATCGACATGATGCCATTATGGTAACTATTGATCGATTGACTAAGGTAGCACATTTTTCGCCAGTACAATCATCTTACAATGCTTCATCTGTAGCTAGGATATTCATGGAGGACATTGTTTGATTACATGGGATTCCTCGTAGGATTATATCTGATAGATATCCTGTATTTACTTCAGCCCTATGGACTTCATTACAACATGCTCTAGGTACATAGTTGAACTTTAGTTCAGCGTATCATCCTCAAACAGATGGTCAAACAGAGAGAGTTAATCAAATACTTGAGGATATGCTTAGAATGTACATAATGGACCAACAATCATGTTGGGAGGATTATCTGTACTTAGTAGAATTTGCATACAATAATGGATATCAAAGTTCCATAGGTATTCCACCATTTCAGGCGTTATATGGACGTCCTTAACGGACTCCCTTGAGTTGGGATCGACTTGAGGATAGAGTGTTACTTGGACCTGAGATGCTTCATGATATGGAGCAACAGGTTGATCGTATTAGAGAACATTTGATAGCAACACAGGATAGACAAAAGAAGTATGCCGATGCGCATAGAGTGGATCGACATTTTTCAATTGGTGATAGAGTGTTTCTTTGAGTGCGACCGCGAAAAAGTCCAATCCATTATGGAAAAGGCTCTAAGCTTGCGCCTCGATTTGTTGGGCCATTTGAGATCCTAGAGAGGATTGGTCATGTGGCGTATCGACTCGCCTTACCACCCAGTTTGTCACGTATTCATGATGTCTTTCATGTGTCAGTTCTTAGACCACATCATCTTGACATTTCTCATGTACTTGATTGGAATGTGTTACAGGTAGAGGACGGGCAGTTGGCTTTGGAGCTCGTGGGCATTCTTCAGTGCCAGAGACTCATTTTCAGGGGTCGAGACGTTGACCAGGTGAGAATCCAATGGGATCCTAGTCATGAGGCTTCTGCTACTTGGGAGGATGCGACACGCATGAGGGAACTTTATCCCTATCTATTCGCAGGCTTTCAGGAGCAAGCCTGATCCTAGGGGGAGGATGTAGTACCCCTCCATTTTGCTTATGTTTTATGTTAGCATGTTTTCACTTTGATAGACCCTAGTACTTTGTTTTGATGTATTGATTGCTAACATTAGAGCGATGGTGGATTTATTTTGTGATGTGATGATACATTGTATAGTGGTAATTATTTCTTTTATGTTTTATGTTAGCATAGATGTTTACTTTAGATGTTACTGCTATATGTATGCTTATGGTAGATTAATTGATGTTATTTATTTTGTCAGTCTGATGTGATAGTGTATTGGTGTGGAGAACGGAGTTGCATCACTCACTTGCGAGTGCCCTGTGATTTATGTGATTTTCTCCACACGGTGTGTTTGAATCATGGATTATATATATATATGTATGTTATTTGTCTAATTGCAGGATTGCAAGTACATGACACTAACTCCACCTGGCTTCACAGGTCTGAGCATGTCTAGACTCAACAGAAATGTTGATTGGGAGGTAGTAACGAGGTTTTTTTTCCTAGTCTAGTCTCAAACCCAGTCACAGTATGTCGTTAGTCTAGGTCTGGTATTTTTGGTTGTCTTGAAATAAAGTAATTTAAAGCTTCGTATTTTATTTAATTAATTAAAATAGTTTATTGGTAAAATAATTTAGTCATTGAGATTAAAATTATTTTTATTAAATTAATTAAATTTACTTATATTGTGAGAATAGATTTTATATTCTTTAAATTCTTTGTGGGAAATAGAATTTTAATTATGAAATAAATTAAAAAGGAAATTAGATTTTTGAATTTTTAATTCTTTAAAATGAAATGAATTATTGATAAATGAGGGAAGAAAAGTTTATGTGAGTTTGTTAGAAGATATTTATCTTCTTTGCCATGTGTGTTAGTTAAATTTATTGCATTTTTCTTGTTGAGGATTCTCTCGGAAAAGATATTATGAGATTTGGGTTTTATTTTAAAAGTATTGGAAGAAGTTTTGGGATTACTTCTGGTACAGTGTTTTCATTCTTTTGGAAAGAGGAGAATTCAAAGAGGCTTTGGAAGTTGCACGCAGCAGGCAAAGCTTCACTTCAACAGACAAATTCTTCAAGCTACAGGTTTTTTTCTCTGTTTATTTATTTAATTTATTTTCTTTTGACAAGATTGCCTGTGTAAAGAAATTAGTTTTGTGCAAGTTTTATTAAATTTGTGAATTTAAAAATTTGCCTGCGGAAATTATTGAGTTTGTGACTTGTGTACTTCTCGGTGATTCGTGTGGAAAATAATTTTGTAGAAGTTTGTTACCTCTCTGTGAAAATTACAAAGCAAAGTTTTATAGTGAAACCAGAGGGCAACACAGAAGATTTTGTTAAACAATAGAAAATTCTCAAAGAAAATAGAAGAAATCTTTGTAGAATTTTAAATGGGGTTCTCTAACAAATTTTGTGTCAAATTTGGGGAAAAGAAAACTCTGTGTCAAACTTTTCTACATGTTTCTTTATTGAAAAGATTTTTAGAATCTGGGTTAAAAATGAAACCCTCTGTTTTTTAAAACGAAATTCTCTGTTAAATTTGTGTAAAATGATAAGTTTCACAATTTCCTGTAGAAAACCCTGTTGAAAATAAATACCTGATTACTGTATTTAATTTATTGATTAGTTGTGTATATATATTTATATGTATATATGTATATAAATTAAAAATATACATATACATATATAAATATATATTTATATTTATTAAATTGTGAGAATTTATAATAAAAAAATTCTAAAGAACTCGCCGTATTGGCGAAAATGGGATATGGAATATTAAAGAAAAAATGGAATAAAAAAAACGTTCTCGAATTTTAAAATTTCCGCAGGGTTATAATCTATGGATTTTATTTGTTTGTTTCAAAACCCTATATATGAATGGGGATAGGGTTGTGGTCGTTCCCACATCCGCCACCCCTAAGGGAGGCGTCTCCCCCCCATACAGGTCGGCCCCATGTTTGGAGTCGGCGCCTGGTAAAACAATCACAGCCCAAATACTTGGTTGTGGCTATGTAAACAGTCTATTAAGCCCTAAGAAAATTTAGTGTATTATGTATTGTGAATTTTGACTTGTATTTTACACGGATTTTAATATATACGGATTTCGGTTTTGTATGAATTCCACTATAAATATGAATAATATTAATATATATATTATTATTATTATTATTTGTTGGAAATAATTCAATATTTAAATAAAGTTTTATTTATAAGATGCATGTAATGCATGAGAATAATTATCTTTAAAACATGAGAATAATTATCTTTAAAACAATAAGATTGATTGAGAAAATTTAGTATTTATTTTTATGTGAAATTGAGAAAGTTAAAATTAGATTATTTGATAATGAACTTTAATCAAATTGTTTTATTTTCATGCTAATTTTAATTGACTTGATTGGATTTAGTAAATACTAATATTAGATTCTTAATCATGCCTGCATTGTTTCAAGATTGTTTTAATTCTTGTTGGGAAAATTGGGGTTATATGAGATTTCAAGTCTTCCAGACGTAGTTTCTTTCTGTGGGAGTTATATCCATGATGGTTTTATATTTAAAATAAACTAGGGTAGTGCACAAAATTATGTTTGGTTTTTAGATACCTAGTTCTATGAACAGGTTGTGATGTCCGATGTGATATGTTTGGTATTAGATTTTGATTTATGTGCACTATGTTTACCTTAGTTAGTGGACTTAGATTCCTTATGTTATTTTTAGGGGAGTGGCTCTTTGTGAGGGCCAGCACACAAAGAGGTGCTTGGGTAACTCACGTAGAGTTAGTAAGTCAGTGAAAATTAAATCAACACATTAGTTAGTTTTAAAACCTTTAACTAGATTAATAAGCCTCACTTATAGACTCAAGGGCTAGTTCAGTCTTGAGAATAATTTGAGAAGGCCTAGAATGGCAAATCGATATCTTGTTATTTTAAAAGATATTCGATTCTGCAACAATTTGCATGTGGGGCTGGGTTTCGTAAGAGGTTACCAGGGTAACCCAAGTTGGGGGCCGAAACCTAGGAAGAAACACCAGGGTAACCTATGCAACATTCTAATGGCACTCCACCTAAAATAATAGTGACCTTGTGAACTTAGTATACTAGATCATTCTCTTCTGGAAGCAATGTGACCAATAAGTTAAGTTTGTACTTGTATAGTTTGGTCTATGGTTTTAATTGTGTCTAGGGTTTGTAGGTTATGTCTAGGGAACAATTTTACTATCTCCTAGCACGGGGGGTGGGCCTACGGGTACCACATGGTTGGGTGGAACGTGCACCTTACTCCGTTGGGTCCCCAATTCTTGTTTGTGGCAACGAGTGTTTCTTGGATGGAGAGCTCGTATGTGGATATTTGTACTTTCTTTTGTATCAGTGGAAAACTTTATATGTGTATCACTCCTCAATTGTTGATGAGGTGAAAAATTGTAATATGTAATTGTAAACTATTATTTGACCCACCTCATTTGGAAAATGAGTATTGTAATGTTATTTCAAATGCAATGTAAGAATTCTTATTTGTACTCTATATCTTTAATGATGTAATTTTAAATGTTATTCAATGTATGCTTTTAAGTTTATGAAAATTAAAATATATGCAATGCTAAATACTAAAGTCATCTATGGGAATTTCAAGTAGCATGTCATCGCATATCTTAGGGAATGTTTGCAATTAATAAAGTTAATATTAACATTTAAAAAAAAAATTATTACACTATCGTTGTCAATGCAACATTCTTTAGGTTACAAGACGGGGTATTACAACATGTGCAGTGCAATGTTTGTGATCTCTTTTATCTTATGGCTTACACATAGTTCATAACCTATTTAGAAGGGTCACAACCCTTAAGTGAGGTAGACTCTAATTTTTGGTAGACTCTATATCTAATAATTTATATCATATTTTGTGACGGCTCTAAAATTGGTGATAGTTTGTTAAACTGTCTTGTGGGACAAGCTTGCTCCATTGAGCTTTTTCATTTTGTTTTTATATTTGCGCGATGTATTCTTAGCCACATGGTGTTTGATTTTGCTGCAATTATTTTGAAATGGGGCAATTGTATAGGCTTTACAATGGTGTAAGTTGTTTTTACTTTTGACTTACTATTTTTCTATAAATTAAGTTTTATCAAGAATTTTTCTCTCTAATCTTGCTTTCTAGGGACTTCACTTTCTTATAAATTTATCATACATTCTCATTTTTTAGATTTATTTTAAATAAATAGTTATGTATTAGACCCCTCCCTAAGAGCATGTGACTCTTTTTCTAAGCACTACATATTGGCATAGCTTGTTAGTTCATGTTTTTTAGTTTGATTATACTATCATCATTGTCCACTTTGGAAATTTATAAAAATATTAAAAAAAATCTTGAATTGTAATCATGCTAAGATAAAGTGTCATAAATGTAAAATTATTGGGGATCACTGTGAAATTATTTATAGGGGGTTGTGCTTTTTTCCTCTTGATTTTACATCTTTCTATTGTGCATTCTTCAAACAAATAAAGCTACTATTAATCTCCTGATTCCACATAACTATTCCTCATGGAAAAAAATAGTATTGAACTATCTAAGGGGAAAAGGTGTCATAGATATGTAGATGAAATGATTTTATACCTATTAATTGCAAAAAAAGGATTAGTGGGAAAGAAAATATGAGAAAGCTCTTGGTCATATGACTTTGTCACAATATATGTTTTCTTCATTTGAGACTTGTTTTATGCCTTGTATGCTAATGAGTAATTTCACTTCTATGGGTTTATGTAGGAGAGGTTTTTTTGACATGGGATGAGTAACATTCGATGATGTCCTTTGTGTTCCTTTCCAACTAATCTCATATCCATCTATTAGTTTGTATAAAGTGGGACAAGTAAGAGAGTAGAGTATACAACTAGTTTTGCAGTCATTTGGATTTACAGAGCAATGATATTGTTTAGGGAATCAAATTATTGCTATAGATTTCATACCTTCTAAAATTTTCCCCCAATGATCCTTCAACTAAATTTCATACTTAGATACCTAGGGTGGATATTTTTCAAGATGTGTCATATGGTCATCTTAACCTTCAATTTTTTCACTACCTAAGGTTATAGACGTGTATTTAAATTCCACCATCATCTCCTACCACTTTTATATATTTTAATGTTTCCTCTTTGAAGGCATCCAATGATTATTTTTATGAACTTTAGATTCTTCTTCTTGGTCCATCTCACCATGACATCTATCTACTAGACCATTTATATATTTTTTTGGAGTCCCACATCTTTATCTCAAGGATAATCTTGAGGAATTAATCATCCTCTTTTATGTCAATAATTTTTTGACTACATCATCATCATATTTGGCACCTATTGTGTCTCATTTTTCATTTGTTCATCTTCTATAGTGGTAAATATTAGTGTTGGAACAAGCACAGATACATAGATTTTTTATGCATACATCTTACATATTCTTCAACATTCAATTGTTTTATAAGATATTACACCTTATTTTATTTGAGAGTTTTAATGGATCGTATTTCTCTCTATTGGTGGGATTTATTTATCTTCTTTAGATTCTTCCTCTCCATGGGGGGAATCACTTGTACATGGATACCTCATTAATCTAACCATTACTAGAACCCACCCCTTTCACCCACCTAAGTTGTTCTTAAGGGGGGTTGTTTGTGTAGGTTTTTATTTATTTTTATTAATGTATTAGGTAGTTTCCTACACCTATTTTAGCTTTCTTAGGTAGTCTCATTTTGGCTAAAAATGGTGAGTGAAGTAAGTGGTGTCTCTTAATATTCAACCTTCCTCCTTTGCATTTCTTATTAATGTGCTCACTTAGCTATGTTTTTTTCTCTCATTCTCTCTAGTTTGCTACATCTTGGTGTTTCAATTTGTGTCTCTGGTGTGCGGATTGGAAACGGACAGCTATGCATAGTTAGACTGCTCTTCAAATTAGGAGGGGAAGCTCCCTCTTTTGCTGATTATGCCTAAAAATAAAAAGTAAACTAAATTCCTATCTTTTTATCTCAGTTGAGAGCACAAGGTTTATAAAAATCTTTGCGTTGTAGTTGAGGTTTTCTCTGGTTTCGTAACTTCAACTACAACTGGGCCTAAACTTATAATGCTTCTATCTCCTCGAGTAAATTCAGAGCAAGAGGATTTAGAAGTAATATGGAATGATTTTGGTTTGCACAAAACTTAGACAAACTTACTTCTAGAACACATATGAAGGCTCATTGCTCTTTCTGATGTATGTTGAAATAAAGTTTATGAAAGAAAAACATCAAATGATAAACTTAACCTCAGAATTCCCTTAAAGACTCATTGTACTTTTGACGTGTAGGCTGAAATAAAGATTATAAAATAAGACATCAAATGATAAACTTGATCTAAAAATTTCATCAAAGGCCCATTGCTCTTTTGAGGTGTAGATCTAAATGAAGATTATAAAAACAACAATATCAAGAAAAAAATCTTGAGAATTTGGATCAAAGAAAGGGTGGCATATGATTTATTTCCTCAAAAATTTCCAACAACAAATACACATTTGGGACACCAAATTGTGTCAAGAAGACAAACACACAATCAATGATCAACCAAATAACACTGAACAAAGTGAACAAATATTGACTAGCAAAGTTTGAAGGCACAAGGGTGCAACAATTTTGTTATAGTAATAACAGTTAAAATACAATGAGCAAGGTTGCTCTTATTTATAAACAAACACAAGAGTAGGGAACTCTAAAATCTCCTTGTGTTAACAAACAGTCCTTCCAATTAGCAAGATTTATTCTTGTCTAAACAAAGTAAACTAACAGTTAACTAGAAAGACTACATCAGTTAACTGATCTAAAACTAAAGGACTCCAACTATACAATAAGTATCTCCAAGGATAGACATGCATGAAAAGAGAAGAGTAAGTTAACTTGGAAAAGGAATTAAGTTAACAATTGTTTAAGATTCTATCCTTGGAGAATGTCACACGCCTCAACTGGCAGTTCACTACTCGTCAACAACTTGAGTTATATTCCTAGAAATATATGCATTCTTCAACTGGTAGTTCACTGATTGGTAGCTTTGGTGGCTCTGTAACTAGAGTGATGACCTTTTTTTCTTCTGTAGCTTTATGCTTTTGACGCTTTTCTTGATTTTTCTTAATGGAAGAGTATTGCATGATGAAACTGTGAAGTTTGACTATGAACATGGATATGTTTGGAAAAATTCTACGAAACAGCTAAAAATAACTTCGTCGAGAGGCAATTTTTACAAAAAAAAATTGAGACATGGGTTTTGTTGAGAATATCTTTTTGAATGAACCCAGAACGTCAATTTTTTCAAAAAAATGATTTTTCCATGAACATGCAAGAACCCCTCAAAGGTAGAAGAAGCAATGCAATTTTTTTTTGAAGAAATTCTGACACATGGGTTTTGTAGGCACCTATGTGCCGAGTAGACCCAAAATGTCAGTTTTCTAAAAAAGATGATTTTTTAGAAACCCTAAAAATTGGAAATAGTGGGGCAACTTTTCTAAAAAAATCTGGCACATGATTTTTATGGCCAATTTTCTACTAAACTAACCTAGTTGGTTAGATCTATGAAAAGACTAATTTTGCTCGAACATGCAAGAAAACCTAAAACAGAAGTAGAAGAAATTGTGGGAAGAATTTTCAATCTTAGAGAAGATTGAAAAAGAAGAGAACCCAAAATGCTAGAAGTTGAAGCTTATGAATTGATGCCTCTAAAAAATGATGCCTGGAGATATGAACTCTAGAAAAACATCCTTTTATGCAACATGGTTGTTCTTGAAAATACGAAGAACATTGAAAACCCTTGTCATTTGATCCTTCAAATGTTGTAGAGAATAGAATTATGTGTTTGGCGTTTGAAGTCAACCTGTAAGAATAACGAATTAAGATGCCCAAATGCTTGTTAAACAAATTTTGGAGGTGGAAGCATCAGTCAACTCATGAAAAAATCTGATTGAAGGAGCCATCTAGCATGATTAGTAGTTAATTGAAAGAATCCCCCCAAAATTTGGGTGACTAAGACATGAGAAAGTCTTCAAAATTTGTAACTAGAGTTGACTTGGACACCACCTTGGAGTGTTAAAATATTTTTGAAGATTTTCAAAATTTCTTTGATAAATTGCCTCTGATTGACCCTTGATTCCAGACATCTGATTGATCCTGAGGTTTGGTTGACAGATTCATTGTAGAGCATGATCAAATCTAAGGAGATGTTCTTTGAAGCTGCAAACCATGAAAGTTGATTTTGGTGGCTTGAATTCTTACGAACCTTCTTGAGATAAGGTGCTTTTGTTTGCTAGTGTTAACCAATTTTTAGATAATTTTCAATTTCTTCAATTTGACCTCCCATTAACCAATTTTTAGATGATTTTTAATTTCTTCAATTTGACCTCTCGTGCTTCGATTTATCGTTGCCGATGATTGTTGAATCTTGTGACTAAGTTGAGATGTTCAATGAAAAGCCTGAAGAATTTTGGAAAGGATGACTAGTTGCATAAACTCAAAAGACTGTTTCAAAGGGCTCAAATTCCTAGGCACCCTTGGGTAGCAAGGGCACTTTTGTGCTTCTAAGACATCATTTTCATTTTGTTTTCTTGATGAAAACACCTAATTTCGGCCTTCATTACTAGATGTTTGACTACTTTGATGAACTTGCTGGAGGACTCATTGTGAAGCACAACAAAATCTAAGGAGGAGTTGCTAGAGATCGTGAAATCTGAAAACTAAAATTGAGGCCTGAAAATTTTGGGTGCCCCTAGCCTGCAGGGGTGCATTTTTGCTCTATACCTAGTCAATTTTTCATGGTTTTCAACTTTCTTGACTTACAACATTTTTTGCTTGATCTTCATTTGCGAGTGTTTGATAGATCTCATGGATTGGATGTTAGATTCATCGCGAAGCTGGAAGAATTCTAAGAAGATGTCTTTGAGAAGACAACTGCTAAAAGCTTCATCTAGTTTCCCAAAATGTTGGGCACCCCTAGCCAGCACAAGTGCATTTGCTCTAATGAACTTCATTTTATCCTTCATTTTACATGTCTTCTTGATCAACAACCACTTGCATTTGATAGGTCCTCTGAGTTCGTGAATGGATTTGTTGCAAAGCTGGGTTGAATCTAGAAAGATTATCTAGAGATGGCTAACCAAAATTTTGACTTCTAAGTAGTTTCTTTCTTGGGTACCCTCGGCCTACAAGGGTGCCTTTTCCTTGATAAATTATCATTTTCTAATGTTTCTCATTTTCAACATCTTCCAATTGATCCTCGTTCACCGATGTTTGATGAACCTTTTGAACTAGCTTGGCAATCCATCGAAACTCTTGCAGAATTATGAAGAGGATGATTGGTTTTGCAAATCTTAATAACTGTATTTGATCCCTTGAAATCATGGGTGCTCCTGGCTAGCAGGGGTGCTTTTGGCTCCATAATTAGTCCCTTTCGATGATTTTCATCCTTCTCGAGCTTCATGTTCACCATGTCATTGATTACGCTGTTCGTGATCAACATCCATCAACTATGCTTTCCATCCGCGTGCAACACCAACACTAGTCATTCACGTGTTTTCCGACTGCATCAATGCTACTACTGATATGTTGATTGTGTTCGTCATTGTACGTGTGTGATCTACGAAGCTTCCAACATTCCAGATAGTTTATTTTTTGCATTTCTCAACTTTTTATAACTTCCCTCCGTTATTGAGCATCTTTCAAGCATCTTTCTCTATAGATTCTTCTATGCAACGTTTTTAGCTTAGATTTTGATACCTAGTACTAGCCATCCCCCATTGATGACTTCAGATGTCCTAACTTTTCTTTTGAAAAAGTGAAATAGATCCACTAGAGAAAAACTAAATTTTTCATGATTCTAATTATACCAATGTGATCATGACAAAGAATTAACCAATCAAAACCATTTTGAGTCATTTCTGGAAAGCTCTTATTTTTAGGGTTTTTCTAAAAATCAGGGCCTAAAACCCTAATTTCAAAATTTTCAAAATTTTGCAAGTACCTTCTTGACAATAAATCCAAAAAAGCATCATGCTTCATTTGTTGTTCAGAAATTTCTAAGAATAGAAAATTTCCATTTTTAGAGACTTTCATTTGGCTTTTGACGATAATTTTACAAGATTTTGACCATTTTTATCAAATTAATGAAGCAAAAATTTATTTTGGTTACAACATCAAGCTCTGTTTGGGGACCATGTTGGATACTTACAACATAGGAGAACCGAGAATCTTTGGATATTTAGCGCAGACCAAGGTCTTATTAGTTGGGCATTGGAGTCAAGACTATTTCCTAATTCACCTAACAATTGGAATTTTCCTAAATCACCTAAACAAGACTATCTAAGAAATCACCTAGAACATGACAAAATGTTATGAAACGAGGAAATACATTACAACATAACAAAAAACAAAAATAAAATTATAGAAAGAAAATTACTCCACCCTCAAATGGATGAAGTGCTTTAGATATTGTTCGTTTTATGGCAGTGGGAAGAGCCATCCACCCATGTCACTTTTTCTTGAAAGGCTTTACTTCTCTTCTAATGGGTATTGCAAGAGATAATCCCTCTAGGATGAAGATTCTTAGGTTTTCATATATCTAGGCAAAGGTACTCTGAAAAAAGTTAGAATATGACGCAAATGGGAAAGTTGATACCACAAAGGCATCAATTTTGTTGTCATCCATCGGGATGTTGAACTCTTCAAACCAGTCAATCAAGTTCCAAACTTGATTTCTATAATACCGTAGGTGATCCTTTTTGAACTGAAAATATCCTTTGATTGGCTCATCCATCAGCTCTACGTCCCCTTTAACACATAGGAGTTTGATTCCCATGTAGTCGGTATATTTGAGGCCTAAAAAAATTGCCTCTTTTTCAGGTTTAGTGAATTATGATTACAAGAAACATGCAACTGGGTACAACTATCCTTTAGGGGAGATGATCATTTCCCATGTTTCTAAACCTGTAGTCGAACAACCCCCATCGTACTGCATTGTTCATATCTTAGTATCCTATGTTAGTTTCTTTTCAAAACAAGCAATGTTCTAGTCTTTAGTTTCTAACTCTAACAGCATCACATAATCACCAAGACCTATTTCTTGATATATAATCTGGGCTAGGGGGTTTGGGGATTTCACCACTACAAGCAATGTTCTAGTCTTCAATTTCTAACTCTAACAACGTCACGTAATTACCAAGACCTATTTCTTGATATATAATCTGGGCTAGGGGGTTTGGGGATTTCACCACTATGAATCAGGATTTGGGCTCAGGTTCTATCTTGATTTTTCCCTCGTTTATAGGAATGGTTGTATACAACCAATATAATTGCATTTCACCACCAAGATCTCTACAAAAACTCTAACTCAACAACATCCCGTAGCTATCTGGAATGTCAGCCACTAGGATATTCATCATTAAATTTTTCTCCAGATAAGTTGCCAACCTTACTTGAGTGTTTGTTAATTGTCCGACCAATGGCACCAAATTAGATTCAAGTGAATAACACTTGTCCTGTGTCTTAGTGCATGAAAGTCATAATGCATTCATCACTTGTAAAGGCATGACGTTGTCTAAGGCTCTTGAATCTATGATGTAATTTCTCAGTTTGAATCCTCCTATATATAGAGATATATAGAAGGGTTTAGGCTTTTCTCCCACTGGAATAGATGACTCGAGCAATGTAGGTTGAATGATAGCCTCTTTCTTTACATATTGCATTAAATTTTCCAACTACTTAGGGTGATCACGTAGATACTCTATTTGTGAAATCTTAACCTTGGTCTTCATCATGGATTTTACAATGCCAAATTTTGCTAAAGATGGGTCTTGAGCAACTACTTTAGCATTCTCTTGTGAATTTTTAAAAGTGGAAGTTGCAACCACTTAATTTTTTATTTAGCTATCTACTCCTCTTCTTCTTCCTTTTGCGCTTTCAAGTGCAAAGCATGTGTAAACACAGGCATTGAATGCCTTTCATCATTTGCTACAAGAGAGTAGTGGCGAGGGGCTTCTTTTTCTTCAATAACAGGTTCAAATTATTCTACAGTGGAGTCGCCATCAAAGTTGTTCGTATGTGGTAAGACAACATTCAAACTTGTTGTAGAGACAAAACTTGAACTAGGTGTAGCATCAATGTATCCCATGATCTGATTCATTCTTATGTTCTCAAGACATGTAGAACTGGTATGTGCATTAGCCTCATGGAAAGAACAAAATACTACATTGTGTGCAACTTCAACTATTTTTCTTGGTGGAGGTGTTGGCAACTGTGGCTTGGAAAAAGGCTAAAAATTATTTCCTTTCTGCTGGTATGATTGTTGAGGTTGGTAATATGGTGGTAGTGCAAGCATTTCATTGGCTACCCTTGGTAGCAATGGATTTGTAGAACTCTGAACTAGAGGTTTGATTGAGTCCTCCATCTTGTCGGAGGTGATCATATTATCCTCCAACTCGACGGTGTGTTCTTGTGCATCCATCAATTCTATTTCTTTCATTGTCTTTAGGAAGAAGGCTATCTCTAATGGAAGAGCATTTATGAAATAACTCATCAGAATCTCTGGCAATGGATTAAGTATAGAAGAAATTTATGTAACAATACAATTAAATCTTGCTAAAAAATCCCTCATATGCTCGTTGTGCTCCATCTTTGAATTTGCAAGTCGGGAAAACAACAAATGATTGTCTTTAGCAAGCTTGAATCTCGCAAAAAAATTCTCAATCATAGTTTTCCAGCTTGTGATAATTCCTGGCTTTAGGTGATTGAACCAATAAGTAGCATTTCCCATAAGAGTCTCCATTAAGAGATGCACTATGATGTCTTCATGTGCCATGTGCAAGACGATGCAAGCCATTGTAAACACAAAAAAATGTTCATCTAGGTGTTGACTTCCATCGCCATGAAATCGGGGAAAGTTCTTCCTTAACCCTTTAGGTAACTCATGATTTACCTAAAAAGCCAAAGGTCCAATGTTATTACCCCAAGGTAATGAAGGTGGACATCTCTGATATTTATCATCACTATCAGCATTATTGTTATTATCATCCATTGCTTCTATATGGATCATGCAATAGGATTCTAGATGGTCATTATGTGTCATAAAGTGATAGCTTTTCTTTAATTTTTAGGCCTTGTGCCCCATGGTGGGTGCTAAAAAACTATTGGCATTTCAATTTTTTCCTCTGGTGTGCATATTGGAAACAAACAACTATGCACAATTAGACTGCTCTTCAAATTAGGAGGGAAGCTCCCTCTTTTGCTAATTATGCATAAAAAGAAAATTTAAACTAAATTCCTATATTTTTATCTCAACTGATAGCACAAGGTTTATAAAACTCTTTGCGTTGTAGCTGAGGTTTTCTCTGGTTTCATAACTTCAACTACAACTAGGCCTAAACTTATAATGCTTCTATCTCCTCGAGTAAATTCAAAGCAAGAGGATTTAGAAGTAATGAGGAATGATTTTGGTTTACACAAAACTTAGACAAACTTACTTCCATAATGCATCTGAAGGCTTATTGCTCTTTCCAATGTATGTTGAACTAAATTTTATGAAAGAAAAACATCAACTGATAAAATTAACCGAGCATAATTCCCTCAAAGGTTCATTGTACTTTTGAGGTGTAGACTGAAATAAAGATTATAAAAATAAGACATCAAACGATAAACTCGATCTCAAAATTCCCTCAAAGACTCATTGCTCTTTTGAGGTGTAGATCGAAATGAAGATTATAAAAACAATAATATCACGAAAAAAGATCTTAAGAATTTGAATCAAAGCAAGGGTGGGCATATGATTTATTCCCTCAAAACTTTCCAACAACAAAACACATTTAGCACAACAAATTTTGTCAAGAAGACAAACACACAATCAATGATCAACCAAATAACACTAAACAAAGTGAACAAATATTGACTAGCAAAGCTTGAAGGCACAAGGGCGTAGCAATTTTGTTATAGTAATAATGGTTAAAATATAATGAGCAAGGTTGCTCTTATTTATAGATAAACACAGGAGTAGGGAACCCTAAAATCTCCTTGTGTTAACAAATAGTCTTTCTTGCCCGATGGGATGGTCGGGCAAGGGGCTCGAGAAGGCTCCCCATTCCAAGAATGTTGTCCCTTTGTTTGGTGTTGTGTCCATTTTAGAAACTCCCAAGGTTGTTGTCCCCCATGTGGGCTCCCCTTCTCATACCTATGTCTGTTCTCCTATGGGAAGGACAATTTGTACCTTTGGAAAGATTCCTTTGTCCCCATCTTTTGGACTAGACTCTTTCTTCTATGAGGAAGAACCAGCCTCCTTTGTGGAAAAATTGGTGGGTATCAGTGCACCAGCTATGGCTAGACTAAACACAAAGTATAACTCCTGCTCAGTTTCTAGATGGGAAGTTCATTTCCTCGAAACATTGATGGTGAAGGCAATGGACGACCTCAAGCTATCATTGGTTGGAAAATTCTTGGCGTATTGATCGAACATTGAACAAGTAAGGATTTGGGCTACTTTTGTTTGGAACTTAAAAGGAAATGTCTCTATCAATGTAATTCCCAAAGGTATCTTTCTCTTTTCCTTTTTGGTATATGAAGATATGTTATTTAGGTTTTAACGAAAGGCCCCTATGCTTTTGATATTGGTTTCAAGAATTTTCTCTCTTTATGTAAATGGAAACCGAGATTTGACCCTTCAACGGACTTGGGTGCTATGGCCCCTACCTAGGTATGCCTGCCTTCCTGGGCTACCCCTAAAGTTTTGAGAGTTGGGCATTTTAAAAGGGATTATCAATCCCTTCAGTAGTCTCCTAGCGGTTGACAAGATAACACAAGAAAAGTCTAGGTTAGTGTATGCCCGGATTTGTGTTAATGTTGTAGTTAGCATGGTTCTGTCGACCTCTATTCTCCTTAATTCAAAGTTTGGAAACTGGTCCCAACCTCTAGAGTATGAAAATGCAAGATGGTTCTGCCAATTTTACAAGAAATTTGGCCACCTTATAGATGCTTGTAATAAAAGGTCTCAAGAGGAGCTCAATGAAGGTTTGCATCCCCTTTTAGAGTTGGTGATTCAGGATCCTGTAAGGAAGCTAAGGTAGCAGAACAACTTCCTACACTAATCTTGAGAGGAGAATAATGTAAAACTTTTACATATCTTTAACAGTTGCAAAAACTTAAATAAAAATAAACATAAATATCATGCATACCACAACACAGTGATTTATGTGGGGAAATCCTTTCAGGAGAAAAACCCCACTCCAAAAGCCACCCAATATATTATTCAATAAATCACAAAGATTACAATATATTTGTAGATCAAGCTTCTCACAAGAGTATCACCACTCAGAGATTAAGAGACAAGACGATTGCTAACATACTCTCATAATACATCACTATATATCTCTACCACAGTTGTAATACAATGCCCTCATAAAATAGAGGTACATTCTAGGGAAAGACAGGCCAACAAAATATCTATCATTAGATCTAAACCTGATAATTAATAGTCTAGATTTACAATTGATCATTAATCTGATGTATATCAGCCAAATTAGGAGTTTCCTAAAAAAATTAACAAAAAATTGTTTACACGCATCCCACTCTCCCCTTTGATGCCATTGTATATTACACCTATCGGTGTAACAAGGATATATATATATATATATATCCTATCAATAATAACCTTTATATAATTGCAAGGTTGAGACACATTTTCCCAACAAATCTCCCACTTGTTGAACACCTTGCAAGAGCAATAGGATGGAGTAAACATTGTCTCTTAATTGCTAGGGGCTAAAAGTCCCATAATCTCTAAACACCATTTGAACTTCACTATGCTCATAGGCTTAGTTAAAGAATCAACAACATTCATCAAAGTCTCTACCTTAACCAGCTTCACCTTGCCATCTTCGACCATATCTCTAACAAAATGATACTGTACATCAATGTGCTTGGTCTTGGCATGAAATGTCGAGCTCTTGGCTAGACATATCACACTTTGACTATTGCAATAAATTGTCACTGCACCTTGTTTTATTCCAATATCTTAACACAGTCTCTTAAGCTAAATGGCTTCTTTACAAGCATGAGTGGCTTCCATATACTCTACTTTAGTAGTGGACGAAGCAACCACATCTTGTCGCTTACTCATCCAACTAATTGCACCACCAAATAAAGTAAACACATAAGCACAGGTGGATCGTCTGCTATTAATATCACCTGCCTACTCTGAATCCACATAACCATGAATATCAAGGGAAATCTCATCTTCAGTCACATTACTACAATAAAACAATGAATAATTTAAGGTACCACACAAATATATGAAGACTCATTTAATTTCATCCCAATGAACTCTACCAAGATTAGAGATATATATGGAAAGAACTCCCATTGCTTGGGAAATGTCTAGTCTAGTGTAAACCATAGCATACATCAAACTTCCAACTGCAGTCCAGTAAGGCACTTTTCTCATGTCTTCCATCTCCGAAGGGGATGTTGGACAATCTGAAATAGATAACTTTGTTCCAACATAAAGGGGAACACACAATGGTCTAAAATCATGCATGTTAAATCTCTGTAAAATTGAATTGACATACTTACATTGGCCAAGCCATAGCTTTCGGTTCACTCTATCTATTTTAATTTCCATCCCAAGAATGTGTCTAGTTGCACCAAGGTATTTCATTTCAAATTTAGCAGCAAGTTGAGATTTTAGTTCTAAAATCATACCTTTCCCTTTTCCAATAAATAACATATCATCAACATATAATGCAATAAACAGGAAATGATCACCATTAGTTTAATAATAAACACAATGGTTTGATTTTGAACGCTCAAATCCCAAACTCAACACATATGTGTCAAATTTTTGGCACCACATCCTAGGACTCTATTTTAAGCCATAGAAAGACTTCTTCAATTTGAAAACTAACTAAAGACTTCTTCAATTTGAAAACTAACTTACTTTTACCTTTCACCACATAGTGCTCTGGTTGTGTCATATAAATATCCTCCTCCAAGTCACCGTGAAGGAAAGAAGTTTTCACACCCATTTGCTCAAACTCTAAATCATAAGCAACATCAATAGAAAACAAAAATCTAATGGATGTCATTTTTACAATAGGAGAGAATATCTCATCATAATCAACACCCTTAACTTGAGAGTAAGCTTTTGCAACCAACCTTGTACTTTTCAACACCTCCATATGAACCAATCTTTTTCTTAAACACCCATTTGCAACCAACAGGTTTCCGTCCTTCAAGCAATGGTACAAGATCCCATGTATCATTATTTTTCAAAGATGTCATTTCTTCATCCATAGCAATCTTCTAGGATTTTGCATCATTCATACCTAATGCCTCTTCTATAGATCTTGGTTCATCCATGTTAGTATTCAAATAAAAACTACATCTCCAATCATCAAGTGTATACCTTTCAAGTGGTTGCTTGTACCTTGTAGACCTATGAACATGTTGAGTTGGAGGTTCTTCTTCCTCTTTTGAAGATCCAGAGCTAGATGAGATCTCCTCAACTTCTTGTCTATCCTTGGGCCTTGATTCAACTTTCTCAAGTGTAGAAGGAAATTGAATCACATCTTCATGTTTGCTTTGTTTTGGCTGCAATGTAATAGAAGAAGGTTTAGTTTCTCTAAAAATAACACTTCTATTATATATTACCTTTTGTGCAACAAGATCCCAAAGCTTGTATCCTTTCACACCATAACTATATCCGATGAAGATACATTTCAGAGCCTTGTTCTCCAACTTCGTTCGCTTCTCCTTTGGCACATGTGCAAATGCCTCACAACCAAAAAATCTAAGATGTCTTAATGAAGGCTTGCAAACCGACCATGCCTCTATAGGATCTTATTAACAAGAGTTGATGTAGGAAACCTATTAATTAGGTAACATGCAGTGGCAACAACTTCAACCTGAAACCTTTGTTCTAGGCCAGCATCACTCAACATACTCCTCGCCTTCTCCATCAGTTTCATGTTCATTTTTTTTGTAACTCCATTACGTTGTGGAGAATATGAAGTTATCTTCTATCTATGAATACCACAATCTTTACAAAATCTATCAAAATTATTAGAGAAAAATTCACCGCCATTATCAGTCCTCAAACATTTTATTTTATTTTCAGCCTGTAACTCAACCATTGCTTTAAATTATTTAAATCAACTAAAAAATCCAGATTTACTCTTTAGAAAATATACCCATGTCCTTCTACTATAATCATCAATAAATGAAACATAATATGTGGATTTACCAATCAAAGGAACATCCACAGGACCAAACACATCATAATGAATAAGATCCAATACACCACAATATTTATGAGAACTCGAGTAAAATTGAATGCGGTTTTTCTTTGCATAAATGCAATTCTCACATAAATCAAATTCAAGAATACAATCAGACAAACTTTCAACAAGGTTTTTATTTTTCAAGGCCATTAGACCCTTTTCTCCAATGCAACCAAGTATCTGGTGCCATAACATAGTTTTCTCTACAGATAACTTTGTTTTAGAAGAAAGAGAACCCTTGGGTACCCAAAATCCATGACCATCTATTGAAGGTGAAACCCTCACTTCTTCCACAAACTTGCTTTTCACAAAAGTACTATTACACTCAATAGTGCATACATCAAGCTTATACAATGTGCCCTATCTAACACCTCTAACAATCACCATTACACCTCTAACCATCTTGCATCCTACATCAAAAAATATTACCTGCAAACTCGCATCTATTAGTTTTGTTACATATAATAGATTTCGTGCTAATCCAAGGATATGCAACACACCATTAATCCTTTTTATTCTACCATCAAGAAACCTGATTTTAACTTTACCATGGCCAACAATATCTAAATGAGAATCATCACCCAAGTACACCTTACCTCCATCTAATTCTTCATATTCATAAAACCAATCTTTATTAAAGGTCATATGGAAAGATGCACCTGAGTCAATTAACCATGCATCATTACTTGCACGAGTTGCCAAAGCTGCAATCAATGTGTCACCATCTTCCTTCTTGGACTCAGAATCAAAATAAAATTTCTTCTTTTTCCTCTTCTTTTCTTGTTTGCATTCCTTACGAATATGTCCAAGCTTATTGTAGTTCTAGCAAATAACTTTGGACTTTCCAAGAGATTTAGATCTCCCCCTAAACTTTGATTTGTCATACTTCTCATTCATCTTACCTTTTTCCTTAGGTCTTCCACGAACATTTAGGGACTCCTTGGCACTGATGGAAACTTTCCTCCTCATCTCTTCAGAAAGAAATGAACCCACAACATCTTTAGTCTTAAAAATTACAAAAGTACTCCCAATATCCATAACAAGAGAATCCCATGAATCAGGCAAAGAACAAAGCAAGATCTGATATTTTTCCTCCTCATCCATTTTGACACCAACTGATGCCAACTGAGCCACCAACATATTGAATGCTTCCAGGTGGTCTTTGATTCTTCCACCCTCTTCCATTCTCAAGGAATACAAATTCTTCCTCAAGAAAATATTATTCGTTAAATATTTGGCCTGATACATCTCACCAAGCTTCTTCCATAGTTTTTGTGTAGAGGTCTCCTCATAGACATTAATTAAAACAATGTTTGTCAAGAACAATTTGATTAGACCCTTGGCTTTACGATCCATAACATCATATTGAGAATCCTGAGTAGGATCTGTAGGCCTTGAAACATTTTCATCAACAACATCCCACAGATCTCGATCTATCAATAGATCCTCCATCTTCAACTTCCACATTTCAAAATTATTTCCAGAAAATTTATTCACCTCTATTCTCCCTAATGAACTTGCCATTTGAAATTCCTGCAACAAGATCACAAAGTATCTTCTGCACAAGCTCCCACTCAAATTTGGATTAGTTCAAAAAACCCAACAACCCACAACTGAAACCAAAGGTGATCAAGCTCTAATACCACTTGTAAGGAAGCTAAGGTAGCGAAACAACTTCCTACACTAATCTTGAGAGGAGAACAATGCAAAAAATTTACAGATCTTTAACAATTACAAAAACTTAAATAGAAATAAACACAAATATCATGTATACCATCACACAGTGATTTACATGGAGAAAACCCTTTCGGGAGAAAAATCCCACACTCCAAAAGTTGCCCAATATATTATTTAGTAAATCACAAAGATTATAATATACTTGTAGAGCAAGCTTCTCACAAGAGTATCACCACTCAGAGATTATGAGACAACACGACTGCTAACAAACTCTCATAATACATCATTGTATCTCTCTATTGCAGTTGTAATACAACACCCTCATAAAATAGAGTTACATTCTAGGGTAAGATAGGCCAACAAAATATCCACCATTAGATCTAAAACCTAATAATTAACAATCTAGATTTATAATTGATCATTGATCTGATGTATATCAGCCAAATTAGGAATTTCCTGAAAAAGTTAACAAAAAATTATTTACACACATCCCACTCTCCCCCCTTGTAGCCATTGTATATTACACCTATTGGTGTAACTAGGAAATATATATATTCATAGATATCCTATAAACAATAACATTTATATAATTGCAAGGTTAAAACACATTTTCCCAATAAATCCTAAGGTTGATTTTGTTGCCCCCCTCTAAGGGTGAGTGTGTCCAGGAGGTGTTTTCCAGAATACTTCCCCCTTTGGGCCTGATGCTTCTTCCGTTGACAAGGTTGTTGCTTGTCATGACCCTCATGCTATTTCTCTCATCATGAACACTAAGGTCTCTAGGGAGGTAGCCTTAGGGGATGGAATCCCAATCCTGGGACTGCAGCAAGGGATGATACTTAAGGAAGTTGAGGAGACTCCTGATGAAAATTCTAATGAAGAGTTTGAAATGGATAATGGGGGCAATGAATAGACTCAATATATGGCCGATCCTAGTGCTGCTATTGGGGAGGGGATGGAGGAAGGGGAAATTCCTACTGCCCCTATGTCGTCCTTGGAGGATATCTCCTTTCTGTCTCAAAAGGAGGGTGGAAACTTGAATGAATCTTTGGCTATTTTTGGATTTCCCCCTCATTTCGATGAAAGAGAATAAAGTGAAGATTGGGTACAAGCCTCTAGCAAGTCAAAAAAGAAAAAGAAACCAGATGTTGGAGGGAATAAGGTTGGAAGACCTTTTGAAAAGGAATCAAGGAACAAAGATACTATGAGGGATGTTGCTTCAGGAAGACAAAAAACTTTGGACTCAATTATAGGTTTGAAGCCTAAAAAGAAGTAATGGAGGTTGTTTCCATAACTGCCTCTTGGAGTTCTTGTTTCAGTTTTGTTTTGATTATGAAGATTCTCTCCTGGAATATTAGGGGCCTTAATAGCTCGTATAAACATTTTTTGGTCAAATCGTGTATTTTAGATAACAAGGTGGATATCATGCTCCTTCAAGAAACTAAAATGAAGAAAGAGGTTTTTGAAAAGGCTGTTTTGAAAATCTAGCCTAATGCAAATTACTTTTTGAGTGAAGCTGAGGGGGCCTCGAAGGGAATATTCACTTGATGGAATCCTCTGGAATTTAAAGGGTCTCTTAGATTCTTTGGGAAAAATAGTTTAATGGTGTCTTTAGAAGACCTTTCTTCTTTGGAAAAATGGAATTTAATCAACATTTATGCCCCCAACTTTAGCAGGGACAAACTGTAGTTATGGGATTCTCTAAATGATGTTATAAAGAGTACACTGGATGATTATTGGATGTTGGGAGGCGACTTCAACTCCTCTTTTACCCCCTAGAGAAGCTAGGAGGGTTAGTAGACTACTCTGAGAGCATGATGGAATTAGTTGGATTTTTCAATTATGCTGGGTTATTTGATGTTCTTTTAATGGATTCCAAATTTACATGGTCTAATAGAAGGCTCGACAATAAACTGATTCAAGTTAAGCTGGATAGGTTTCTTATCTCTTCTAACTGGAATATCTCCTGACATCTCTCACTCTCAACCCTCCCAGGATCTAGTTCAGACCATAATGCCATCTTGTTAAAAATAAATGTTGATTATAATAAAGGCCCTTTCCCCTTCAGATTTGAATTAATGTGGACTCTAGATTCTGACTTTGTTGCCCTTGTTAAAAATTGGTGGGTTGAACCCACAGGGGGTACCCCCATGTTTCACCTGGTGGAAAAATTGAGAAGAATTAAGCAAAGAGTGAAAGGATGGAATAAACTTACCTTTGGTAATATTTTTGAAACTAAAAAATTATTGGGGAACAACCTAAAGGAAGTATAGGATAAAATGGAGGTTGGTCTTGTGGATGAAGATATTTGCACTAATGAACACAATTTGAGATCCCAATGGTTTAAGGTCAACAAACTAGAGGATATTTTTTGGAAGCAGAAATCTCAGGTCTAATGGCTCATAGAGGGAGACCGAAACACCAAATTTTTCCACTAATCCACAATGAAACACGAAAGCAGGAACAAGATAAGAATGCTCAAGAAAGAAGATGGCACAATGGTGACTACCGAAAGAGAAATAGCTAATGAAGCAGTGAATTTTTTCTCCTCTTTCCAAAATGCCCAAGGGAATGCAAACCAAGTATTTGATGATATTCTTGAAGTAATCCCTAATGTCATTACATAGCAAGATCTTAAGGCCATGTCTAAGTTTGTTTCTTTCCAGGAAGTAAAGCAAGTTGTTTTTTTCTTTTGGGATATAGTTAATACTGACCTATTAAATGCAGCTAGAGATTTTTTAAGGTCTAGAAGGCTTCTTAATCAAATGAATAATACATTCATAGCCCTTATCACCAAAGAGGAAGATGCCTCATCTATTAAGGACTTTAAACCCATAAGTCCTATAACATAGTGTAAAATTTTCTCAAAAATAATTGTGTTTAGGCTCAAAGTTGTGTTAAGCAAAATGATAACCCCTAATCAGAAAGGATTTGTCCAAGGAAGAAACATTTTAGATGTTGTCATTACCACCTTGTGAAATCCTCCACTTAATGGACCTAAGTAAAAACCCGGGGACAACCTTGAAATTTGATATTTCAAAGGCATATGACAAAGTCTCCTAACTGTTTCTCTTTGTTTTTCTCAATAAATTTGGGTTTGATGGTAGATTCCTCAAGTTACTCACAGCCTGTGTTACCACCCCTGTGTGCTCAGTCCTTGTGAATGGATTCCCTGAGGGCTTCTTTTCATGTGGTCAGAGACTGAAACAAGGAGACTCCCTCTCCCCCTATATGTTCATAATTGTTGTTGAGGTCCTTAGAAGGAACATTCAAAAGCTCATTGATTCTGAAATATTGAGAGGAGTCAAAACTGCTTCGTCTCTCCCTCCTGACTCTCATCAACAATTTGTTGATGATACTTTACTATTTGGAGAAGCCTCAGTTGGTGAAGCCTACCAATGGAAATTTGTTTTAAACGACTATGCCTCTTCCTCTAACCAGCATATTAATTATAATAAGAGTAAGTTATACTTTTTCAATACTAACCAAATTGTGAAGGAAAGGGTGGTACGAATATTGGGTTGTTGGGAAGTTGATCTGCCTATTGCTTACCTTGGTCTCCCCCTCATTTCTAGAAAGCTGGACAATAACTATTGGAATCATTTAATTGAAAGGGTCCAAAAAAAGCTAGCGGATTCGAAAGGTAAAATTCTAAGTCTTGCAAGGAAGATACAATTGTTGAAATCTTCTCTCCAGAATATCTCGATATGTTATTTGTCTCTCTTTAAAATTCTAGCTTTCATTGTAGAAAAATTTGAAAAAAACCAGAGAAAATTCATGTGGTTTGGAACGGAAGAGAAATACAAACTAGCTTTGGTTGGTTGGGAGAAAATGTGTACCCCTAATAATTTTGGAGGATTAGGAATAAGGTGAATAAATCTCTTCAACAAAGCCCTCATTAAAAAGATGGGATGGTGTCTCCTGGAAGGGAATAAGGACCGGGTAAAGATATTTCAGGCTAAATACCTTAAGAATAGAGACCCTAGTTGTTTCCTCACCTCCTCTACCCTACCTTACGGTTTTGTTTTCTGGAATAACCTAATTAAAACCAAAAGCATGCTAAAATTGGGTGTGAGAAATTGTATTGGAAATGGGAAGGATACAAACTTCTAGAAGGACCCTTTGGTTATTGAACCCCCTCTCTCTTTCGTAGATGGCTTTAATCCTTTGAAATAAAGTTTGACCAGATTTTATGGAAAATGTGTTCTTGATTACATCAATTGGGAGACTAGTGACCCAAAATAGAAGGAATTTAACAGGTTGCTTAGGAGTGCCAACTTGAGAGGTCAAAGATAGCTTAATTGGGAGCTTGTGGTGCAAAGGTTACAGAGCCTCATTGGGGAGGCGACTTGCTTCTCTAAAGATAGGAATGATGAATGGTTGTGGATCAAGAATTACTCCGGCTATTTCTCAGTAAAAAATTATTAGGAATTGAAAAAATCTCTTACAACTTGTAGAGATCCTCATTGGGACAAGGTTTGGATTAAAAATATTACTCCAAAAATAAACTATTTTTGGTGGGCTACCACACATGGCAGATTCTTAACCATTGATAACCTTGTTAGGAGGGGGTTTCAGCTTGTTAACATATGTATCCTTTGTATGCAAGAAGATGAATCAAGTATGCACCTTTTCTTTCATTATCTATACTCTAGATAAGTGTGGTCCTTCTTCCTCTCTTTGCTACTCATTGATTAGGTGTTTCCCCCTACTATGAAGTCATTTGTTGAAAGCTGGTCAAGTTGCCATCACTCCCATAAGATTATACTGGACGTATGGAACCAAGCCCCCTATTTATAACATGGGGAATCTGGAAGGAAAGGAATAATACAATTTTTAGGGAAACTGAGAGAAACAACTTTGAGCTATGTATGTCTATAAAGACTCAGATATAGGAAAATGTGGAAGTAGGAAGGTACAACTTCTCAAAAGTTTGGCCAACTTATAAAGAATTGAGAATCAAGCAGATGTGGGGTTTAAAGAAAGACCTTATCAATCTCAATTGGTCCACTCTTGCTGCTAGGAATTTAATAGTGTGGTTTCCGTATGAAAGGGATTGGATCAAATGCAACTTTGACGGGTGCTCAAAAGGTAATCCTAGAATTGCAGGAGCTGGTGGGTTGTTGAGATATCACCTTGGAGATTTTATAGTGGGATATGGAAAAAACATGGGTATCTATTCCAATAACTAAGTCAAGGCTATGATAGTGTGGGGAGGAATAAAGGCGCTCAGAGACTTGGGTTATCAGAAAGTCATACTGGAAGGAGACTCCAAATTAATAGTTGATATTTTAAAAGGTGGTGTTGTGGTTCCTTGGGAACTAAAAGATATTATTGACAACTGCAATGTCCTAATGAGATTCTTTACTCATTTTCGTATACAACATGTGTTCAGGGAAGGAAATCTTTCTATTAACAGTGTGGCCAACAAAGCACTCAAGTGTAACATGTGGACCAGATGGGAGTACAACCAATTGCCTATGGCAATGAAAGACAAAGTTCTTAATGAAAAATATGCTAATGATTATATCTTTTAATGCTAGCATAAGGGATCAACATAGGGGGACTATGTGATCTCATGATTTAAAGGAATCTTATTTTAATGATGGTATTGATGATACGACAAGGACTAAGAAAATTGCCCCTTATGAGAATTTTAATTTTTATACCATTTCCAAGGTTTCTCATAATCACATGGCTTATTTCAAAGCTAAGGCTTTTGTCAATTCTCAATACCCTGACATGCTTAATGTCAAATCTCACATCCTCACTAAAGATTGACTTGCTACAAAAAATCTAGACTCATTAATTATTTGTAAAGGTAATAATTATATTTCTTCCTGGGGAAATGTGTTAAAGATCACACAAGCTAACTAGAATACTTTTATATAATTTTACATTATTTTGTGTTTTTCATCTCATGATAAACTTTATATTGAAACCCCTATGTTCTCTTTAAAAAAGAGGTAGTTGAATATGCAATGTTGTATAACATTTATGCCTCATGATTGTAAAAGTACTTTGATTTGCTATACAATCATTATCCATCATCACGAAATATCTATCTTTTCATGGACACTATGAACAACACTAATCTTTGCACTTATCAAGTTATCCAAATTTTGTATTATACACCACGAAATAAAGTACCTCAACCTTCTTTGTAAGTCCATTAAAGCTCAACAACACCACAAAATTCATTTCCAATAGTTGTGACATAACTTCAAACCCTTTAAATTTTATCATGAAACCTAAATATTTAACAAATTTGTGAGAACCATGTAATGGATAGGCCCAAAATAAACCATTGAAATGCCAACAAGCCACTATAAACTATATTATGTGTGTTAGGTTTTCTCCTTTCCAGTGCCATGGTAGACATTTATGTAAAATATTTTCAAAATTTGTTCCTTCATCATTTTCACCTTGTCAAAATGGCTTCTATCTAGTTTTCTTTCCACATTGTTGATTTCTAGCATGCATAACTCTTATTTGTGAAAAATTACATTTACTAGAAATTTTTTGAGGGTTTAAAGTTTTATTGTGTACTAGCTATGTGAAATATGCTCCAAATTCTAAAAATTTAGAGTTCAATATTTTCATTTAGTGTGAAGTTTGAATATTAAAGTATTTACATAAGTAATCAAAATTGATAACGGTTTATTGAGCAACCAAAACTAATGTACTCTTTATTTTAGAAATGTTAATATTCATCCCTAATTACGAGTGTTCATTAATAAATGTATGTATACATAGTAGGAGAAAACATTGTTTGGATAAAGTTTTTTAGCAAGAAAAAATTGTAAATAATTGTACAAATATTGAACAACTTTCAACCACAGCCTATAAATTTGCCACTAAATATAAATATTTATCAATTTTGTCCAAAACCTTCTATGGAAAGCACCAAACTATCACTCCAAACCAAACACACTTGCCATTGTTGTGAAGCATGATGTAACCATCATATCCAACAATTTTGTCAAAAGTCTAGTTCAAACCCTCAAAATTCAACCATTAAATATGAATATTTAATAATTTCATCATAACCATATCATGGGAAGGCCCAAAACAAACCACTAGAATGCCAACAAACCACTATAAACTATATTTTTCTTGCTAGTTGTTGTACTTGTCAATGCCATGGTAAACATTTGTGCAAAATATTGTCAATGTTTGTTTTTCATTGTTTTGACCTTGTAAAAATGACCTCCATCTAGTTTTTGACTAATATTGCCAATTTCTATTGTGCATAACTTTCATTTGTGTAAAATTATATTTTTCAATAAAGTTTTGGTGGTTTAATGTTGTATTGTGTACTAGATATACAAAATATACTCAAATTTCTAGAATTGGAGTTCAATATTTATATTTACAATGACATTTAAATATTAAAATATTTACATTTTCAATCAAACTTGAGGGTAATTTATCAAGCAACCAAAAACAACTTACTCTTCTATTTATAAACTTAATATTCATCCCTAAATAACACCATTCATTAAAAAATATAAATATAACAATAGAAGGCATTGTTTAAACAATTTTTTTACCAAAATATTTGGCAAATTTGAACAACTTAGAACTTTAGTACTAAATGTAACTATCTAACAATTCCACCAAAACCCTATTGTGGAAAGTCCCAAATAATTGCCCCAAACTAGGGATTCCTCCCATTACCACCAAGCACAACAAAATTAACATTAGATGAATAGAGCCATTGTAACCACAACATTAGAACAATTTTTTCTATATTCCTTATGGTTAGTGAGATATCTATACTTTGTCTCAAAACCCTACCATACAAAGCCCTAAACTTATACTCTAAACCAAAAACACAACCAATTAAATAAATTAGTGTTCATTATAAAATAAAAATACTACTCAATTGATAAATTTTTTGTAACTTTTTTTCAATGAATAACAAATTATTTTTCATTGCAATTTCAAAAAAAGAATGGCGCACCTCAGTGAGGAAGAGCGAAAAAATGCAGGGGATCTGAAGGGGAGGAAATGCAGTGACATCGAAGAAGATAGGAAATCATGGGAGGGGCGCACAAAGGCCAGTAGTCTAAAGGTGGAAACCCACACTCCATCTTACGAACGACAGATGGGTGGATCGATGTCACCCTTAGTATAGGAGGAATGGCTCACACAACACGAGATCACAAGGGCAGAAATTCAATCACAATCATGGCGATAGAAGATCGGGCATGACACCTCCATGGATAAATCCGAACAGGTGGCACGAAACCGGAAAGGAAAGGAAGTGGAAATAGGAAAGGCATGATCACAACACCCACCCAAAGGAAAGAATTGCTCAAAGATGGAGTGTTGTTACAACCAAAAGGCGTGGGGGGTTGTAGGAAAATCAAAACCCTAGGGTAGACAGAGCGGATAAGAGAAGATCGATAATGCGAGTGTAGTTGAAAAAGGGGAAGAATCGCCTCAAAAGCCAGGGAAAGCATCCTAATCAACCACCAATGGTACAAAGCGGGGGGGGGGAAACACCCGTGGGTGAAAAGAAGGCCATCTGCTAAGGGCGACATTGAAGGAAGCTAGGCTCACTCTAGCACATCGGTCATAATACCCTCAAAATTGATAGAGGAAAGGAGGTTGAAATTGGAGGAACGTGCGATATTTGGGAAATGGTGGGGTGGCAGTTGTTCAAAGGAAAAGATGTTGCAATGGTGGGCGGATCGGTGGAATGAAGAAGTCAAAGTCAATTTCATGCAAGATGACTACATCCTCATTGAATGTTCCCCGGTGCAGATCAAGAAGGCAATCCTCGAGAGGAAAGAGTCAATGCTTGAGGGGTTGGGTTTCCATTTGGTGCCCTGGTGATGAAACTTCATCCCATCCGAATATACCCTAGATAAAATGTTGGTTCGGATTAGCCTCCCTAACTTGCCTTCAGAATTATGGTGCGAGGTTGCCTTGCATTGTATAGTGGAAACCATGGTGTGAGGTTGCCTTGCATTGTATAGTGGAAACCATGGGGAATGTAATAAAGGTGGATGAGGAGGCAATCCAATCTGGCAATAGGGGTACAATACGGGTTTGTGTTGAAATTTCCCCTTGCAATCACATCGAGGAGGACCTAAAACTAATTCATGTAGAGGGTCATTTCTACCAGAAGGTGGTTTGGGAATTCACAGAGGAGCAACTTCATCTCAGGAAATATTGGAGGAGAGGTTCCTTTTGGGAAAATAATAACCCAGACCCCAAGGGAAAAAGGGCTATGGAGCAAGGAGAAGGAACCTTAGGAGGAGGCACTGAGACTCCAAAGGCTAAGGAACAACAGACAAAGGTAGACATAGCCACAAATACAAGCGGGGCCACACACCAAGAAAACTTGGAGAGCAAGTGTGGAAAGGGCAAAAGGATGAATGGAGAATGATCACCTTTGAGGAGAAGGAATCCCAAATAAGAGACTGTGAGACAATCTTGGAGGTGGGGAATGATCTACGAACTATAGAAAAGGAGGTAGCAAGAACATTCAAGGATCACTTCCCGATTGAAGACTATGTGGAATAAAAAGAACTAGGTTGAGAGGCAAACAACTTGCAGTTGGTTCCATTCCTAGATATGAAATGGTTTATGGCAGGTTTTGTGGAAGAAGTAATGCAGGATGATTCTGGAAGAGATGTGGAAGATGTTGAGAGCAAAGGCAGGGTGGTGGAAGAATAGGAAGTAGGGAAGCAACAAGAAGCATAGGAAAGTCTGGAAACACCAAAAGGAAAGCTAGGGGTGCAACATTGGTTGGTAAGAGTAACCCAAATTGTGGCGATGAGAAGAAAGTGGGCAGGAAATTGAAAGAAGATAAGAGATTCATGGACGGGGAGGCTGTGGGACAACAAAAAATTACAATTCTTTTAAGGTCAGTGAAGGGCATTACCCTTCTCAGAGGGAAATTAAGCTCTTAAGTTGGAATGTTAGGGGCTTAAATGCCCCTAACAAACAACATCTACTCAGGTTCTTTTTAACTAACATTGAGGTAGATGTTATCTTATTACAAGAATCAAAGCTAGGGCATTTGGAGGTGGAGAATATGATGCAAAGGTATAAAGCATAAAAAGTGTTTTATGTGGAAGTGCAGGGGGCGTTCAGAGGCCTACTCACTCTCTCAAAGCCACAAGTAGTTTGTGTAGAAGAGGTGGTTGCAAACCAATCCTAGATAAAATGCAGAGTAAGAAGTTATAAGGCTAATCTATCCTTCATACTGATCAATGTGTATGGACCAACATCGATCCAGAGAAAGAGAGAGGTTTGGAGGGAAATTGAAAATCTAATGCAATCAACGCAGGGTAACCCATTCATCCTAGGCAATGACTTCAATGCACTATTACGAAACAACGACAAGAGAGGAGGCTTACACATAAGATCCTAGTCATAGGTGGACTTTGAGGAATTCTTAAAAAGGAATGCTCTACTAGAAATCCCAATGCCCGAAGGAACCTTCAAATAGACAAATCGAAGGCTGGGTTTCAACAACATAGTAGAGAGGTTAGATAGGTTTCTATTTGGTGGTGACCTGAGTAGTTTCCCCTTTTCTTTCGAATGCAATATAGTGCCCCAATCGGGTTCTGATCACTATCCGATCAAGCTAGAAATCCTAGGGGGAAAAAGTCTGGTAAGGTGCCCATTTAGATTTGAGAAAATGTGGTTCACAAAGCATGGGTTTCTTTCCATGATAGAAATGTGGTGGTGCAATGGGTGACCAAAAGGAAATAGACTGTTCTACGTAGTCAAAAAGTTGAAGCTGCTCAAACAAAAATTGAAGAAATGGAATAAGGACAACTTTGGGCACATTTTCGAAGAAAAGGAAAGAATAGAAGGTGAATTGGCAAAGGTGAATGAAGAGGTGATGAATGAGGAGTTGTTCGTCAGAGAAAGAGAACTATTATGGAGTCTAGAAGAATAATTGGTGAGGAAGGAAATATTCTGGGGTCAAAAGTCCAGAGAACTATGGGTACAGGAAGGCGACAAGAACACCAAGTTTTTCCACAATGCCACTAGAGCAAGAAGGGAGTTCAATAGGATAATAAAATTGAAAAGAAGTGATGGTGAGCAAGTTGAAGGGGCGGAGGCAATTTCAAGGGAGGCAGTGGATTATTTTTCAAATTTTCTCAACAATTGGGAAGGCTCCAATTTGGTAGCATGATGTACTCTCCTTTGAAACATGCCTAAATTGGTAAGCAGGGACTAGAATCATGCCATACAACGCTCGTTCACAGAGGAAGAAATTAGGTCGATCACTTTCCAGTTGCATCCAAATAAGGCACCTGGACTAGATGGGTATCTTGTGCTCTTTTTTCAAAAATGTTGGGGCTTTTTAGTGGCAAGATCACAAAGACTCTGGAGGAAGCTAGGGCAACGAAAAATATTATGAGAAGTAAACAACACTTTCCTGGCCCTCATACCAAAGAAAGAGAAACCAAACAACTTAGAAGAATTTTTCCCAACTGCACTTTGTAACACCTTATACAAAATTCTCACGAAGGAAATTGCTAATCGATTGAAGGTTTTGATGCCATCTTTGACTGCAAAAGAGAAAACAAGCTTTGTACCAGGTAGATCAATATATGAGTGTGTCATTATAGCACAAGAATTAATCCATTCTCTCCAGTATAGTAGGAAACCTGAAATGCTAATTAACCTCGACATAAGACATATGACATGGTCAATTGGAGAATCTTGTGCAAAGTCTTGGAAGCCTTTGGATTTGATAGATCATGGGTCAATTGGATCTTTAATTGTATCTTGATCCCCCTATTACTCAGTGTTGGTCAATGGTGAACCAACAAGATTTTTTGCGGCCTCAAGAGGCCTAAGATAGGGCGACCAATTATCTCCATTCCTATATATCCTCATAGCAAAAGCTTTGGTGCGATCAATCAATCAAGTAACAACATGGGGAAAAATTGCAGGTTTGTAAGTTACAAGTGGGTTGCCGCCATGTTCTCATCAAAAATTCGCTGACAACACCCTACTCTTTGGGACCCTAAGAGAAGAAGAAGCTCAGGAGTTCAAGGAAATCCTCAAAGAATATAGTATTGCTTTTGGAAAGATGGTTAGTGAGGCAAAGTATGAAGTATACCCCTCGCAACTAGGAGCTTAAGGTGGCAAGAGTGCTAAACTTCAGGATTGGGCAATTCCCAATCACTTACCTGGGCTTACCTTTGGCCAATGGTATCAACAATTGCAAGCTGTGGGACTCATTGGTTGAGAGGATGGAAAATTGCATGTCTTCTTGGGGGGTAAGTGGTTGTTGTGGCCCGGGAGGATCATCATGATCAAAGAAATGATCTCGAATCTGCCTATTTAACTCCTATCATGTCTTACTCTCTCTAAGCGTACGACTTCCACAATCAATCGAAGTATGCAGAGATTCTTCTAGTAGGGAACTTTATAACAAAAAAAATATCCACTCATTGCTTGGGATGTGGTGTGCAAAGAAAAATCCAATAGAGGTATGGGAATCTGCAACATCTTGAAGCAAAATCAAGATCAGGCACAAATCTCGTATGGAGCATGTATTTCAATAGTGAGGTCAAATGGGAAAGAATCCTACGCCACAAGTATATAGACAACATGAATGCAAACAACATTTTGCTAATGGGTCATCTTCCATAGGGCTCTAGAATCTGGAACTTCATGAAATTTTTTCATCCTCTCATCCTAAAGCATCTTATTAGGACATTCAGGATGGCATGAGCATTGGTTTATAGGAGGACTCTTGGGGTGGCCACCCAAGCCTGGATAGCCTAGTAACAATGGACCGGACAAAGGCCATGCTGCAATAAGCATGGGGAACCAGGTGAGGGACTACCTAATCGAGCAAAGGATAAATGAGCGGTTGGTGTGGTGTTGGAGAGATATGGGGGTAGTGCTAGTGCCCCGAGCAAACAGAGAAGTGTTGGCAGGGCTATTACAGAAGAGAAGAGTGTGGATCAGGCTAGGTGAACATAAATTAATCTAGGTAGGCTCGCCAACTAGGGCTTATAAGGCTAAGGAAGGCTACGCATCTGTCTATGTAGAAAAAAGAAAGACAACACTACCTCTTAAATTTTGTTGGGGAAAATCATGCCTACTAAAGGTGGGCACCTTTGCTTGGGCGACTATGCAAAACAAAATACTCATAGTGAACAAATTCCAGAAAATGGGCTATGAAGGACCGACAAGAAGCGCCCTGTGCAAGAAAGCTGAGGAGGATAACAATCACATCCTAGTTTTTTTCCCCTTTGCACAAGCTTGCTAGAGGTGGTTGTGCACAAAATTGGGTTGGACGTGCACCTTTCCAAACAACATTTTGACCATTTTCTCCTACTGGCCAATTCTTAAGAAAGGCTCGCTGTATAGCGTGTTCTGGAAGATATGCCCCTCCTTGCTAGTATGGGAGCTTTGGAAGGAGAGAAACAAGAGGATATTCACAAAAAAGGAGAGAATCTTTCCCATGTTCATCAATCATTTGGAGGTTGCAATTGTGGATGTAGTCAATGGCTAGGTGGCGCTCAGGAACAGTGAAAATTTCTAATTCACGGAATGGGATGCCCAGATGAGGAAAGGGTGGCATGGCCTAAAACTCCCACAACCAGGTCAACTAAAGCAGGAGGGAAGGAAAGCAAGTTGCACAGAAGTAGTTTGACACTTGCCTCAAGAGGGTTGGCACAAGTTGAACTTCGACGGAGCATGCAGGGGAAACCCGCCTGCCTCCAGTGCAGGGTGCATCATAAGAAACTTAGAAGGCTGCACCTTGGCAATACGATCCATCCCACTCCTAGAAGACACCAATACAGTGGCAGAACTGCAAGGCCTACTATGGGGTATCTACCTATACAAGGAGATAGGTTCATCAAGGATCGTCATGGAGGGAGACTCCATGGTGATAGTGCAAGCCGTGAAAATAGGGAGACTTCTAAACTAGAAGCTTCAACAAATGCTGGAGGAAATCTTGGAGGTGCTCCAAAGTTTCACCAATTATGAGATACGACATACCTACAGGGAGGCAAATGCAGAAGCAAAAAATTGGAAAATGAAGGCATAGATGACCATAGGAGAATGGAAAATTTTGAAGTTCTTTAGTAGCTCTAAAGCAGTGCCCTATGGTCGCTTGGTTAGTGGCAGGTCTACGTGTAATTGGGATGGTGCCCAGGACATTCTTGCCAGGCTGGCACGACCCACATGGTAGTTGGGAGGACTTGAACATTAATGTCAATGCTTGGCGACAAGTCTGAAGTGTGGGAAAGGTTATTAGCAACAATTCCTTTAATGGTTCATGGCATCAAAAGGATAGCAATGATGTTACTCCACATGTTTTGTGAGTGTTGCGGTTATTAAATACCATCTTCATTTTTCATTTGTACCACACAACTCATTGCTATGAAGACATGGAGATGCCATTGTGCCTCAGAGCCACACAAAAACTCTGGGCATTTTTCGGCCACATCTCCTACAATCGCCTAAAATTAGTTTTCAGGGACTGGATCCCTTAGTGTTGGGTGTTGCGCAACTCCCTTTGGGTAGTGATTACATGGACACAACATAACGATATCGAACAAATGCGGACACAATGTCTCGCTTTGTCACCGCTTTGCTAGATTTGGAGGTGCTGAAGGTGGTTACTCTCTTGATGGCAAGGAAGTTGATCATGGGAGACCTCCTAGGTGGTGTTGAGAATGCAATAATTATTGCAAAGCTTGGCGTTGGGCTTCCTAGACCAAGGGATTTGAACAAATCACTCATACCTGGTGTTTACATGAGAAGATACTTGTTCCTTCTGGACCTCAAACGGGAAGCATTGCAATAGCATCGAAGGAGGGCTAGATGCGGCCTCATTTTCTTAAAACACCACCTATACCTCGATTCATCTGGTGGGGTTGATTGGCGTAGGAATTTTTGTGAATATCTACTGGCTAAAGGAGTGGAATTTGAAGAATGAGGCTGGTATGTTGCCGCTCGTTGTGGTTTTTGCTTTCACTATTTCATATTTCGTCAAGAACAAGGTCATGGGCATCGGTATCATATGTTTTTCCCTTCCTCTAGTTGGGTGGCTGGTTCATGTTGGAATAACGATGATGACGATGGCTATTGTGTTTTGGTTGATGGTGGTGCCGGTGCCAATGTTTTAGGTGATGGTGGCAATGGTTTCAATGTTCTGGGTAGTGTTGGCGTGGGTGGCGAAGGTGGTGCGAAGACAATCACATAACACAACCTCTCTATAGTTCTAGGTATCTCCCTTAGTTGGGTTGTCTGGCATTCCTGGGTGGTCAAGTGTCTCCTATTCTATTTGCAATAATCATGCTAGAACACAGTCTCGACACTTGGTGTCTGCCTGAAAGATGTAATTTTGAATTTTGATATCTAATACAAATTCCTATTTATGTACCCCAAAAAAATACTACACATTAATTAAAAAAAAACTAAATGTTAATTGAAAATTGTATAAACATAGCATGTAAATATCTAACAAATTCATCAAAACTCTATGTAGAAAGCCCCAACATATTGCTCCACACCAAGCTCACCTCACACTATTTTAAACCAAGCACACCTCCCACTATTTAAAACTAAGCACACAACCCACTATCGCCAACCACAACAAATGATCATCAAAATTGGTCTTCACACATGGCAAAAACACATGAAGAAATTTAAAGGGTTGTCTTGTAAGGTTTTGTATAACTTTTAACAAATAAAAATCAATTACTCTTTTATGCCTTCTACATGCTTCTACATTTTGTATTCATGTCAACCAACACAATGGCAACTAAAAGATTCAATGAAATTCATTTATCCTTTTTTTCTTTGATGGATGCCTATGCCTTATTTGAAATCTACCATTTTGACACATATTGGAAGTACACAAAAAATTTGAAGGGTTGTTTCCTAGGCTTTTGTTCAATTTTAAAAATTAACAATTGATACCTTTTAGTGCCTTCTACATGCTTCTACATTTTGCATTCATGTTGAACAACACAATGTGAGCTAAACATTGGACAAAATTCCTATATCCTTTTTGTTTGATGGATGTCTATACGTTATTCAAAAACCCATATTTTGACATAGATCAAGAGTAAATTTGAATTGACCAATTAAACAAGTGATTATTACTAAAATGCCACTTATCATTTCATCAAAGCTCATTTTTATCAGAGAAAGCTAACTCTTGGAAAAAAATCACCTATGTATATAACATATTATATATGTTATATCGGCCCATCCACAAAAGGGAGTGTCAGACCCGCGACGAAAAAGGTGGCCGAATGGAAAGAAAGACTTAACGGCCAGACGTTAACTCTGCCGTGTTGTCCATTTCCTGTCTCGTCACTGAGAAAACGTGTCAGCTCCGACAGGTTTTCAAAATAATTTTTCGGCGTGGATGGACAAAAATCCAAAAACATGGCATTCAAAACCATTATTTGCAAATATCAAAAAGCCCATATGAGGTCGCATTTTTGCCATTTTTGGACAACGACATTTTGGTGGATAGCAATGGGAAGAGTTGCAGTCATTCGAAGCTCCTTAAGGTATGTATATTCACTCTGTGTATGTGCCATTTTTCCATTCTGCCATGAATACTGAAGAAATGAATGGCTATTCGTTATGGGGTTTTCCTTTTTTGATTTTCTATTGAGGGTTTTTTAATTTCGTTTCCTCCCGTCAACTGGTTTTGAAAATTTGCACTTGTCAAATGAAATAGATGACAACCCATCGTGGAAATATGAATGAAATAACTAAATAAGGTTTAGAGAGACCACAAACCATTGTATGTTTCAAAACAATTCATTAAGGTTTACAGAAAGCACAAACTATTGTGAAAATCACATAAAGCCTAGAGCGTTGCCATTGTTCACATTTTTATTTTGAATGTTGCAGGGTTTTTGTTGGGGAATGGTCTATTTACTTCAAATGTAGGTCTGATAATGTTTTTTTGTGTTGAGGGTTTTTTATGTTTTTGTTTCGTTTCCTCCGCATATGCTAGTTTTCAAATTTTGCCATTGTCGAATGAATTAAGCGACAACCCATTGTTGAAAAATGAGTGAAATTAGTGAAGAATGTTTATAGAAAGCATAATTTGTGGGTTCTGCAATGAAATGTTATATTTTGAAAACCACATAAAACCCATAATGTCGCTGTTGTTCACATTCTTATTCAGAATGGATAAAAAAGTGCAAAACGTGGCAATGTTCGAAATCATAATTCACAAATAGCAAAAAAGCCCACACAACATCCTATTTTTGGCGCCATTTTATACGCTATCGTTTTGGAAAACACACTGTCTCCTAAAACTCAGACTATTGTAAAACCATTTAGAAGTAACAACCCAATTGGTTACTCACCCCTGACCTCAATTTGGCATGTTTTGTGATTGTGTGGAGAACCATTTGTGATTTTGATCGTAGGAATGTAATGAAATTGGAAAATAGCAGGTATTATGAAACCTGCAAGGTAGATTGTTAGTTGTGTTGGAAAACACAGTGTCCTATGTTCGCCATAGTTCACATTGTTATTTAGAATGGAGAAAAAAGTGCAAAATGTGGGGTTTGAAATGATAATTTGCAAATAGCAAAAAGCCCAGATGACATCCCATTTTTTCTGCCATTTTATACACTATCGTTATGGAAAACACAGGGTTTCGTAAAACTTTGAGTGTTGTAAGGGCCTTTAGAAGTAACAATCCAATTGGTTACTCACCCCTAAACTCTATTTGGTATGTTTTATGATTGTGTGGAGAACCTTTTGTGATTTTGATAGTAGGAATGTAATGGAATTTGAAAACAACATGTATTAGGATACCTGGAAGGCACAGTGTTATACATTGTTTGTTGTGTTGGAATACACACTATCCTATGTCAATTAACTATTACCTACCTTTCATGGATGTTTGGTCTTGTTTGTTGGTAAAATCCAAGTGTCTTTTCAGTATGTTCATGTGATTGGAATAAAACGCCTTGATAGAAAAGAAGGCCGAATGGACAAATTGCACTAATGGAAAGTCTTGTTTGTTGGACGTTAACTCTGACCTATCGTGGCTTGTCCCATTGCTGGGAAAATGTGTCATGACCGGTGGGTTTTCAAAATCATATTTTGGAATGGACAAAACCCCCAAAAAATGTGGTATTCGAAACCATTCTTTGCAAATAGCAAAACAAGGTGCCAAGAATGTAATGAAATTGGAAAATGGTAGGTATTATGATACTTGCAAGGCACAATGTTGTTATAGATGGTTTGCAGTGTTGGAAAACACACTGTCCCATTTCACTTAGTTCGTTATAAAGAGTTTTATTTTGTTACTCCAAGAATGTAATGCAGTCCACTTTCAAATTTTGGAACAACTCTTTGATACAGTCAAAATTTCATTTTGGTTTCTTTATCTGATTGGAACAAAAAAAAAAATGCTCGCATTATTTGCAGTGTTGGAAAACACACTGTGTCTTCTCACTTGCACAGGGTTTTAGAATAGTATATGCATTGCTTGTTTCTTAACAAGTAGGGTTTTCCAACATGCATACTCACTAAACAGAAACAATGTCTTGAAGAGATTTTGTAATATAGATAGTTTGAATGTATTCAAAATCCCTTTCAAAATTTATAAGGACTTTTAATTTGGGCATAAATTGCATTTAAATTTCACATGACTAAAAAAAAAGTGCACAAAATAATTGCAATTTGGAAAAGACAATGTTCGGTTTCAATTATTTCAATGTCCTTGTTTAAATGTAAAGGGTTTTCTCATGGTGGGTTTCTTGATTCTTAACACTCATGGTTTTGCAACATGGAATATTACAAGACAATATGAATGCCTTCAAAATCACACATTCCATTGTTGTGTTTTAATTTTAGTCGATTGAAAAAAAAGTGCAAAAAATAATTGTAAATGGGAAACACAGTGTTGGGTTTCAGTGTCAAATAACACATCTATCATTTAAGGGGGACTCTATTAACCCTCGACACATAGTGTGATTCATACTACACACTTTATTCTGTTTTGCAACAATTCATGTTGGAAAAGCCTAGGCATTAAGAAACAAGCAACCCAAATAGTGTTGTAAAACCCTCTGCAACACTATTGGATAGTACCTGTCACCTCAATTTGGTCGGTTTTCTCCTCCAACTTGTCCACTTGCACTCAAACCTTCAACTTTCCCTTTCAATGTGCAGACTGGAAACAAATAGTATTTTCACCTTTCTTTCTACAAACAGAAAAGGCCCAATACCTGCAATCGTGGTCAGGAAAGCGTGTTAGCATTGGCGGGTTTTCAAAATAATTGTTCAGTGTGGATGGATAAAAAGCCAAAAATGTGGCATTCGAAACCATTATTTGCAAATATCAAAAAGCCCAAACAAGGTCCCATTTTCTCCATTTTTGGACAGTGACATTTTGGTGGATAGCAACAGGAAGAGTTGCAAGTGTTCGCAACTTTGTAAGGTATGTATATTTGCTCTGTGTATGTGCCATTTTTCCATTCTTCCATGAACACTGAAGAAACGAACGGCTATTCGTTGCTAGAAAACAGTATTTGCACATTTCTTTCTTGAAACAGAAAAGGCCCAATACCATGAAAGAAATAGTATTTTCACCTTTCTTTCTCAAAACAGAAAAGGCCCACGTCATTCCCTTCCACTTTACCCATGCCACTAAAAAGAGACTTGTCGAGAAAGAAAACCTGCCCTTGCTTTTCCCCCAACGACAGGCAGGAAAACCCAACTGACAGTGTCGTTAACTCCCACCTAACCATTGCAGGACGTTTGCTCCTGCTGCCGCTTTTCTCTGTGATCGCCCATCTGGCGGGCCTCGCACTACGATGTCTCGTCATGTTATGTATGTTGTTATGTATGTTTTTCATGCATTTTTGTATGTACATAGGTGCTTTTTGTCTAGTAGTTAGTCGGCTCCTATGCTGCAAGAATGTAATGAAGTTCAATTTCAAATTTTTGAACAACTCTTTGTGACAGTCCAAATGTGATTTCGCTTTCTTTATCTGATTGGAGCAAATAAATTGCTTACATTATTTGTGGAGTTGGAAAACACACTGTGTCCTCTCAATTTCAAAGGGTTGTAGAACACTATATGGGTTGTTTGTTTCTTAACACTATATATGGAGACAGTGAGTTTTCTAATACTACAAATAATGTGAGCACTTATTTGGTCGAATCAAATGAGGAAAATGAAAATTCCATTTTGATGTCATGTTACATAAATAGGTTCTTTTTGTTTATGAGTTAGCTTTCTCTTGATTGGAACAAATGAATTGCTCCCATTATTTACATAGTTGGAAAACACAGTGTCTCTTGTCTGTTGTAGAGGGTTTTACAACACCATATATGGAGACAGTGTGTTTTCCAAGTATGCAAATAATGTGACCATTTATTTGGTCAAATCATATGAGGAAAGAGAAATGCCATTTTTATGTCATGTTACATGCATAGGTGCTTTTTTTTCTAAAGTTAAAAAGATAAACAAAATGCATGTAACATTGCCATTGTCCACATTTTTCATTTCTCGAGTTTGGTGGGTGGGAGGGATGCTTCAGCGAGGAAAGTGGAGTTGCAGGGGGCGGAACCACTAGAAACCCCTCAAATGCATTGCTCGCTATGGTGCATAGGCATTTTCCACATTTTGATTTTGCAGTTTGCTGGTTGGGGAGGGACTTGCGGTCAAGGATGGAGACAATGTGTTTTCCAACACTGCAAATAATGTGACCATTTATTCGGTCGAATCAGATGATTGCACAGTTTGAAAAGACATTGTCTCCTCTTAGTTGCAGAGGGTTTTATAACACTATATGGGTTGTTTGTTTCTTAACACCTTATATGGAGACAATGTGTTTTCCAACACTGCAAATAATGTGAGCATTTATTTGGTCAAATCAGATGAGGAAAATGAAATGCCATTTTTATCTCATGTTACATACATAGGTGCTTTTTGTTTACAAGTTAGCTTTCTCCTTATTGGAACAAATGAATTGCTCGCATTATTTGCACAGTTGGAAAACACATTGTCTCCTCTCTCTTGCAGAGGTTTTTACAACACAATATGGGTTGCTTGTTTCTTAACACCTTATATCGAGACACTATGTTTTCCAACTGTGCATATAACGTGAACATTTAGTTGGTTGAATTAGATGAGGAAAATGAAATGCCATTTTGATCTCATGTTACATAAATAGTGCTTTTTGTTGATGAGTTAGCTTTCTCCTGATTGGAACAAATGAATTGCTCCCATTATTTGCACAGTTGGAAAACACACTGTCTCCTCTTAGTTGTAGAGGGTTTTACAAACACTATAAGGGTTGCTTGTTTTTGAACACCTTATATGGAGACAGTGGGTTTTCCAACACTGCAAATAATGTGAAATTTATTTCATTGAATCAGATGAGGAAAATGAAATGCCACTTTGATCTCGTGTTACATAATAGGTGCTTTTTTTTACGAGTTAGATTTCTCCTTATTGGAACAAATGAATTGCTTGCAGTATTTGCACAGTTGGAAAATACATTGTCTCCTCTCTCTTGCAAAGGGCTTTACAACACTATATGGGTTGCTTGTTTCTTAACACCTTATATCGAGACACTATGTTTTCCAACTGTGCATATAACGTGAACATTTAGTTGGTTGAATTAGATGAGGAAAATGAAATGCCATTTTTATCTCATGTTACATAAATAGTGCTTTTTGTTGATGAGTTAGCTTTCTCCTGATTGGAACAAATGAATTGCTCCCATTATTTGCACAGTTGGAAAACACACTGTCTCCTCTTAGTTGTAGAGGGTTTTACAAACACTATAAGGGTTGCTTGTTTTTGAACACCTTATATGGAGACAGTGGGTTTTCCAACACTGCAAATAATGTGAAAATTTATTTCATCGAATCAGATGAGGAAAATGAAATGCCACTTTGATCTCGTGTTACATAATAGGTGCTTTTTTTTACGAGTTAGATTTCTCCTTATTGGAACAAATGAATTGCTTGCAGTATTTGCACAGTTGGAAAATACATTGTCTCCTCTCTCTTGCAAAGGGTTTTACAACACTATATGGGTTGCTTGTTTCTTAACACCTTATATCGAGACACTATGTTTTCCAATTGTGCAAATAATGTGAGCATTTATTTGGTCGAATTAGATGAGGAAAATGAAATGCCATTTTGATCTCATGTTACATAAATAAGTGTTTTTTCTTGATGAGTTAGCTTTCTCCTAATTGTAACAAATTAATTGCTCCCATTATTTGCACAGTTGGAAAACACACTGTCTCCTCTTAGTTGTAGAGGGTTTTACAAACACTATAAGGGTTGCTTGTTTCTAAACACCTTATATGGAGATAGTGGGTTTTCCAACACTGCAAAAAATGTGAGCATTTATTTTGTCAAATTAGATGAGGAAAATGAAATGCCACTTTGATCTCGTGTTACATACATAGGTGCTTTTTGTTAATGAGTTAGCTTTCTCCTGATTGGAACAAATGAATTGCTTGCATTATTTTCACAGTTGGAAAACACACTGTCTCCTCTCTCTTGCAGAGGGTTTTACAACACTATATGGGTTGCTTGTTTCTTAACACCTTATATCGAGACACTGTGTTTTCCATCTGTGCAGATAATGTGAGCATTTGTTTGGTCAAATCAGATGAGGAAAATGAAATGCCATTTTGATCTCATGTTACATAAATAGGTGCTTTTTGTTGATGAGTTAGCTTTCTCCTGATTGGAACAAATGAATTGCTCCCATTATTTGCACAGTTGGAAAACACATTGTCTCCTCTTAGTTGTAGAGGGTTTTACAAACACTATAAGGGTTGCTTGTTTCTAAACACCTTATATGGAGACAGTGGGTTTTCCAACACTACAAATAATGTGAGCATTTATATCGTTGAATCAGATGAGGAAAATGAAATGCCACTTTGATCTTGTGTTACATACATAGGTGCTTTTTGTTTACGAGTTAGCTTTCTCCTGATTGGAACAAATGAATTGCTTGCATTATTTGCACAGTTGGAAAACACACTGTCTCCTCTCTCTTGAAATATTTTTACAACACTATATGGGTTGCTTGTTTCTTAACATCTTATATTGAGACATTGTGTTTTCCAACTGTGTAGATAATGTGAGCATTTGTTTGGTTGAATCAGATGAGGAAAATGAAATGCCATTTTGATCTCATGTTACTAAATAGGTGCTTTTTGTTAATGAGTTAGCTTTCTCCTGATTGGAACAAATGAATTGCTCTCATTATTTGCACAGTTGGAAAACACATTGTCTCCTCTTAGTTGTAAAGGGTTTTACAAACACTATAAGGGTTGCTTTTTTCTGAACACCTTAAATGGAGATAGTGGGTTTTCCAACATTGTAAATAATGTGAGCATTTATTTCATCGAATCAGATGAGGAAAATGAAATGCCACTTTGATCTCGTGTTACATACATAGGTGCTTTTTGTTTACGAGTTAGCTTTCTCCTTGTTGGAACAAATGAATTGCTCGCACAGAATGGACATTCATTGCTTCATAGTTCTAGCAGAATGGAAAAATGGCAGATATGATTGTTGATATATATACTAGTGTTAGCGATAAGTTAAATTGGAAATTAAATTCCCAATGTATTGTTTAATATGTTTGTTTATTGTCTATGCAAGTTGGCATTTTGCACTCAGCATAACATATACACGTTTTCCCAGGTACAAGACAGGCCACAAAGTGAATGTTTGACCATCAAGTCTTTCCATCCATGCTATTTGTTCATCTGGCTACCTTTTCCGTCGAGGTGTTTTGTTCCAATCAGATGAAGAAAGTGGAATGAGATTTCCACTCTAGCAAAGTGAAATTTGAAAGTGGACTTCATTACATTCTTAGAGCATACCAAAACAAAACTGTTAAATATTGTGCATGGTTTATGATTTCTCTAAACGTTATTTGTTAATTGCATGCATATTTCCACAATGGGTTGTTAGTTATTTCATTAGGCAATTACAAAATTTCATATTTCCCGTTGCTCGCTACCAACTTGCAAAACGTAGCTGTGAAAAATGGAACCTCGTCTGGGATTTTTGCTATTTGCAAATAATGGTTTTCAATGACATGTTTTGGGCTTTTTGTCCATGCCGAACAATTATTTTGAAAACAAGATGACTGTTATGATGCATGTGACATGCATTTTTGTAGGGAGAATAGCTTGCTCCCAATTGCAAAAGGTGATCTCCTTGCGACATGGCTTACACATGATAATGTATTGCCCTTCTTCACGGATAAGAAATGTCTGCTTATCATTTCTAGTTGATTTGTGGATTCGATTGTGTAAGGATATTTGCATGAACATTTCTGATCAGACTCTATGATTCAACATCACGATGACTGATGTTGTCTTCTTCATCGTGATGTTGGATCACAGAGTGTGATCGAAAACGTTGATGCAAGAATTCTTACTTAATCGAATCCACAAATCAACTAGCAATAATCAATATGGATTGTGGAAAATTCATATCATTTATGTTTGATTATGTTATCATTTCAAACACATGTTTTTTCAGGGACAATAGCTTGATTTTACTATATTTTATAGGGAGATTAGCTTCTTCCTTGCAATTGGACGTCATTATTTTCCCTAGAAGAATGCATCTCAGAGGAATCATAACATACAAAAACCCTATGATGGGATGGCGTAATGTGGAAAATAATTGGCGGTTGGAAAACATTATGTGTTGTGAGTTCTTCCATTTTGCACATTGGAATCTGAAGGTTTGACAACACAGGGTGGAGTTGCAAGTGCGGGATATATAAAAGCATCCAAATTCAACTGAGGGGTGATTAACGAATTGGGATGTTACTTGTGTTCAGGTTTTGTAAATGGTAATTGGTTTGCAGGTACAATAACACCTAGTGTTTTCCAACATGCAATTACACATTGTTGGCCTTGACATTCTATAAAAATGTCGACCTCTCCATGCCCAATACAAGTGTTAGATAAAAGACATGTCAACATTTCATGACAACTGGGCATCTTTGGAGCTACTTTGCAATATTTGCAAATTAAGCTCTTCTCTCTAGCACACATGACCACCTCTTCCACAATCTCATCTAGTAGACTCCACGTTGATGGAAGGTGTCATTCATGTATGATAGAAAGAAGTGCATGTTTTGGAAATTAGAAAGGTATGCTTGAAAGTTGCCCAGTTGTCATGAAATGTTGTCGTGGTGGCGGGGGGGGACAACCCTGTGTGTTTTCCATCCTGCAACTTTTTTTGTGCATATTGTGTTCGAAATGTATAACGGTATTGAAATGGAATGTTTGCTGCAAGTAAGGGTTGTTATAAAATATCAAGGTGAACTTCAATACACTGTGTTCTTACAGTCTGCATAGCAGTGAGTGTTGTCTTTCAAGAAGAATTGAGAATGAGGGACAACCCTCTGTGTTTTCCATTGTGCAACTTTTTCTTTTTCTTTTTTGTGCAAGTTTTGCTGGAAGCAAGGGCAGTTATAAAATATGAAGGTGAACTTCAATACATTGTATTCTTATGGTGTGCATAACAGTAACTGTTGTCTTTGAAGAAGATTTGAAAAATGTGGGACAACCCTGTGTGTTTTCCATCCTACAACTTTTTTATGCATCTTCTATTTGAAACATATTACGATATTCAAATGGAATGTTTGCTACATGTAATGGGTTGTTATAAAATATGAATGTGAACTTCAATACAATGTTTTGTTACAATCCGCATAACAAAAAGTGTTGTCTTCCAAGAAGAATAGAGAAGCGATGGAAAACCTTGTTAACCAAATTGAGGTGGGGGGAGTAACTAATAGGGTTGTTTCTTGTAAAGTGTTTTAGAACAGTTTGTGGGTTGCATGGTTTATAACACCCTGTGTTTTCCAACCTGAAAAATTTAGATAATAGTTTGAATGTCTTGAAAAGCTTTTCTTATTTAGACTATATGAATGTAAAAAAGGAACGTCCAAAAATTACAACTCTTAGTTATGGTATAAATTGCAATTCACTATCTTCATGTGATTGAAAAAAATAAATGGACAAAATAATTGCATGTTGTAAAACACAGTGGGTTACTTGTATAGCATTTTACAACAATGTGGGTTGCGCATTTCAAATTCTTCTTTTCATTGAAAATAGATATGCTTGATTCTACAAATGGTGCAAGAAATTTTGGAACTTTAACTGTCCATAACACTTGCAACAATTTTACAGTTTACAGGAAACCAAGGATGTGAGGAGTAAAGGCGAAATTGCTACCTACACCGAACAATGTCATTGATGTGGACAGCACACTTGAAAGGGTGTGTAGTGGCACATCTTCTTCGGGGTGGTCGCGTTCATGAAACGTGTAGGTAAGATCTGGTAATTACAAGATGCAATCAAATGTATAATTTTAATCTCTCATAAGTGGTTAAAATGTTGACTGGAAAGTGGGAATGTTTTAATTAGGAGGCAACAATGATGGTACAGAGGAAGTCCCCTCATTTGAGGAAAATGGTGAACCCTAAGGCAACAATGTCTTTGGTAATTGATTGTGAACTTCCAATTGCCCTTTCCTTCCTATGCGTCAATCATAATGCTTTACAATTTCAATTATAAAATATCATGTTTGTTACAAATATGTTGATTTGGGTAGTATATCGTTCCTTTGATTTAGGAAAATAATCAGGGATACCATCACGCTCATGCCATAGTCCACGACCGCAAGGTAACGCGTGCAAAGAATGTGAATGGAGACCTGAAGGATAGAGAGGGACCCAATGAAGCATGGGGTGATGTGGTGGACGGTACGGTAGATATAATAACTGAATTATTGCATCGTTTCACTGTGTGTATATGTTGTGCATTCAATTTGATTGAATATCAAATATATTAAGCAATTTTGTTTTCCAAATTTGTTGTGCAGGTTGCTGCTAAATACAAAAGAGAAGTGGTGAATGGTAGATATATATATTATTGTATTGTAGAAGAATGTACGAGAAAGTATTATGATTGGAGAGTGTTCAACATGCATAGGTTTCAGCATCACCGCCTTCCTATTCTTGAGGCACCAAAGCATGGCCGAACTACATTGGGGGGGAACCAAAACAACTCGCTCCTCCCCCTGATAAATTGAAAGAGTACCTTCTAAAGAAGGTGGAAAATACATAGTACCAAATGAATCTACGACAACATTTGTAGCAAAAGCGTGTTATTAGATGTGTCTGTGCAAAATATGGGAAACATAGCTTCCTTCAGCTTCCTCAACAAGGAAAGGATGAGGTGAAGAGGAAAATGGTGTTATACAACAGTGGCAAGAGGAAGGAGAAGAGAAGGAAAAAAATATTACAATTGTAGGAGAGAAAGAGACGGGAGGGAATGGTAATGTTGGCTAAACTGTTCATTCTAAATTTTCCTTGCTTCATATTTAATGTTATGATGCATACAAGGTTCAGTTAACGTTAACTTACACGACATGATAGGGTGATGGTCGAGAAGCGGTTTCTTCCCCCGAGTAGAGTAGTGTTCATTCTAGGTAGATGAATTTGTGCCCACAGAAGGCGAAGATGATGTTGTCCCTCCCAAAATTGTGTCTAACATTCACAAGAAGCATCGTGCACGGTCAAAAGTTTCAAGGCAGCCTATGGAGAAGAAACGACAACAAATGGTGATCTTGAAATCTTCTGTTTAATCTAATGTTTGTTTTGATTATTTTGATGTGACCTTTCAATTCCTCCAATTACACAATAGGGATGAACAATGAATTGCTGCCCTTGAGCAGGTCTTTGCTCTTGTAGAAGATGAAGCATTTCCCACAGAAGCACAAGTTGATGTTGTTCCTCCTAACCCCCTGTCTAACATTGAGAAGAAGATGAAGCATGTATGGTTTAAAATTTTCTCACGCCCTCACAAGAAGAAACAAGTACAAATGGTGATTTCAATATCTTCTATTTGATGCTTGTTTTCATTATTTCAATGAATTCGTTGCATGCATATGAATTTGATGTGACGTTTTGATTCTTGCTATTACAGGGGAACGATGAACAACGAAGTCCTACACTCGAAGATGATACTCTTGAGTTGGAAGACGAAGTGGAGGCCATGGATGAACAAGATGATGTTCCTCCCAACCTGCCCTATAACATTCAAAAGAAGAAGAACAAGGACCCTATACAGTTTAAAGTTGCCTTCTGCCCTCGCAAGAAGAAGCGAGAACAAATGGTGATTTCCAAATATTCTATTTCATGTTTGTTTTGATTATTTCGATGAATTGGTTGTTTGCATTTCAATCTGATGCGAAGTTTCAAATCCTAATATTACAGGGCAATTATGAACAATGGAATCCTACCCTTGAAGAGGATACTAGTGATTGCGAAGACGAAGCACACGCCATGGAAGAACAAGATGATGTTGTTCCTCCCAACCCACCGTATACCATTGAGAAGAAAAAGAAGGACCATATACGGTCTAAAGATTCCTCATTCCCTCACAAGAAGAAACAAGAAGAAACGGTGATTTCAAAATCTTTTATTTAATGTTTGTTTTGATTATTTCAATGAATTTGTTGCATGTATCTAAATTTCATGTGACGTTTCAATTCCTGCTATTACAGGTGAATGATGAACAACTGAGTCCTACCCTCCAACATGATACTATTGATTGCAATGACGAAGTTGAGGACATGGAAGAAGAAGATGATGTTGTTCCTCCCAACCCCCCGTCTACCAATGTTCAGAGGAAGAAGGAGTGTATACAATCTAAAGATTCCTCACGCCCTCGCAAGAAGAAATGAGAAGAAACGATGATTTCAAAATCTTCTATTTAATGTTTTATTTCATTATTTCAATGAATTCGTTGCATGCATCTGAATGTGATGTGACGTTTCAATTCCTGCTATTACAGGCCAACGATGAACAATGAAGTCTTGCCCTCCAACCGAGTTCAAGGGAAGACAAAGCAGATGCCATGGAAGAAGAAGAAGATGTTGTTCCTCCCAACTCACCGTCTAATAATGTTGAGAAGAAGAAGGAGCGTATACGGTCAAAAGTGTCAAGGTTCCTTGACATGGACGAACTAGAAGAAATGGTGAATTCCAATTCTTTTATTTAATGTTTGTTTTGATTATTTTAATGAATTGTTTGCATGTAGCTCAATTTGAAATGATCTTTGAATTCCTACTATTATAGGGAAAGGATGAACAACGTAGTGCCGACCTTGACCTAATTGGCCATGTTGTTGCAATTGATTTATGGGAGAGGCTAATAGAGATGGACATGCAGATGGGGAGACCCCTAGCCTACAAGTGGTGCAAGGAAATAAAGATGGACATGGGAATAGGGAGAGCATTGGCCTCCAAGTGGGAGAGGGTAACAGAGATGGACATTAGGATAGGGAGAACATTGGCTTGCATGTGGAACTGGGTAACACAAATGGACATGGGGACAGGGAGAGCACTGGCTTGCAAGTGGGAGAGGGTGATAAAGATGGACATGGGGCTGAGGAGAGTGTTGGCCTGCAAGAGGGAGATGGAAACAATGATGGACATGGGGATGGGGAGAGCATTGGCTTGCAAGTGGGAGAGGGTAATAAAGATGGACATGGGGATGAGGAGAGCTCTGGCCTGCAAGGGGGAGATGGCAATAAAGATGGACACGGGGACGGGGAGAGCACTGGTTTGCAAGTGGGAGAGGATAATAAAGATGGACACGGGGATGGGGAGAGCACTGGCTTGCAAGTGGGAGAGGGTAATAAAGATGGACACAGGGACGGGGAGAGCACTGGCTAGCAACTGGAAGAGGGTAATAAAGATAGACACAGGGATGAGGAGAATGTTGGCCTACAAGGGGGTGATGGCAATAAAGATGGACATGGGGACGGGGAGAGCTACGACGTGCCATCTATATCGGTGTCATACCTAACACACTTCCGTGCTTTTTTTCTTATTTCTTTATGAATCTTTGAAAGTGCCTTCAATTATGCTTCACGTTAATGACATTTCCATTGCAGGAAAATCCAGTGGATGACCAGATGATAGAGTTCAAGGGCATAAATTTTAAGTTCAATGATCATGTCGACCTTTGGAGGCTATGTAAACAGGTTTCCAAAGGCATTGTACATGTTGTCCCCAGAAACGCTCAGACCACTGCTTTTAGCACCTAGAAAATTGTGTTAGAGTCAACATTGTTGAGGCCATTGCTGGTGAATGCTACATGCCTTTTCCACGTCTTGGCATAGAGACCGTCGGAAAGTGTGTGGGAAACTTCGTCATATGGAACCTCTCTGAGATGAAGCATTTTGTTCCAGAGGTACACATAAACGATATGTTGCTATATATATATATCATACTACGTATATTATTTCCATGCATATGTTAATTCTCATTAATTGTTTTCTATAGGGTGAAGGTGTTAAACCTGCCAAGGACAAAGTACAACCTATAAAGAAATCTGTTGTTTCACGTTCACCATCTGCGAGGGTTCGTGGAATTGGTATCACCCCTCCCAAAATACACAAGGACCCTAAGAAACGTGCAATATATTACGCATGCATGAACTCCATTGCAAAGAATAGGTAGCGTAGGAATGGATGAGACAGGCTCCAAATACATTTTTTGCATTGTCGATTTCATAATTTGATTATTGACAGTTGTGGTGTAGAGATACACCATTTTCATATGTTTGAATACTATGTTGTTAAACATTTGATAAGAGACTTTTCATGGGTCTCTCTAATTATTTGATTATTGAACAACTATGTTGAACATATATACTAATTTCATAAAATAATTGGAACATTATATGTTGAACATATATTGGAACACATAATTGTTATCCATTTCATATCAGAGTTTTCATAGCTTTGTAATTGTTTCGTTACAATGAAGAATGTTATGAAGTCCACTTTCAATTTTTAGAACAACTATTTCATTGAATGTGAATATTTCCTATTTCCATGTGATTGGAACAAATAAAATGGTAGCAGTGTTTGTAGTCTTGGAAAACACACTGTCCCCTGTCAGTTATTTTGGTATGATAAGTATTTCTTTCGTTACGACCAATAATGCAATGAAGTCCACTTTGAATTTTTAGAGCAAGTCTTTGCTAGGGTGGAGATGGGAGATTTATGTTTTGCATGTGATCAGAACAAGTAAAATGCTTACATTCCTTGCACTGTTGGAAAACACATTGTACCCTTCGACTATTTTCCTTACACAAAGTGTTTATTTCGCATGCTCCAAAAATGAAGTGAATTCCGGTTTCAATTTTTACATGAAGGTTTTGGTAGAGTTTAGCTGGGGTTTTTCCCTTTTTCATGTCATTGTAACAAATAAAATGCTTGTATTACACTTTTGGAAAAGACACTGTCCCCTGTCTATTATTTGTTTCTCAACAAGTCTTCATTTCCTACACTCCCAAAGAGAAATGAAGTCCACTTTCAATTTTTAGAATGACCATTAGGTAGAGTGGAAATGGCATATTTCATTTTTCCATGTGATTGGAACACATAAAGTGCTTGTAGTGATTGCAGTTTTTGAAAACACACTGTCCCCTGTTAGTTATTTCTTTCTGATCAGTAATTATTTATGACATTGCATAAATGCATTTATGTCCACTTTCATATTTCATGAAATGTTTTATATTTTATAGGCTCCCATAATGTAATCAAGTCCACTTTCAATTTTCATAACTAGTTGGTTGAGTACAAATGTCATTTCCTTTTTCCATGTGATGGGAACAAATTAAATGCTTGCATTGTTGGCAGTGTTGGAAAATGCACTGTCTTATGTGAGTTACTTCGTTATGAATACTTACTTATGTATGTCATCTTACTTACAAATGTAAGCACATGTCAATATCTTTGATCATGTAATTATTGAACAATTATGGTGTGGAATTACATTATATTTGATCATTTACTTATTGAATAATTATGATGTCGAATTCCATTATATGTGATCCTCTTATTTTTAATCTATTATTGTGTGGAATTACAATACTTTGGTATGTTTCAAGACTGTGGTCTTTTGCCAAGAGTTCCATTGTCCGATTGTGTCCTCCCTCGTTTGTGACCTCACCAGTTCATAGATCCGGGTCAAAAGTGTTTACTGCTCTTAATTAAATAAAATATAAGACTACATTCTTGTAGATTTCATGACCTTCATATTTTTTAAGACCCTTTTCAACAAATATTCGATTTCATTATCTGTTCATACCTTTCCAACAAAAAAATGCACATAACAGTTGCATTATGGAAAACACATTGGGTTGTGACTGTCTTCTAAATTCTTCTTGAATGACCGCGTTCTTTTATGTAGACTTTAACAAAACAATGCTTTCAAGTTCGCCTTCTTTTTTTATGACAACCCTTGCTTTCACCAAACTTTCCATTTCAATATCTGTTCATATGTTTGGAACACACAATGCACATATCAGTCGCATGTTCAAAAACACAGTGGGTTGTGATTCACTTCTTATTTGATGCAGAATCTAAGCAAAGAATGGTTTGAAGTTCACCTTCCTATTTGTTGACAACCCTTACTTTCAGTAAAACACTCTTCTTCAATATTTGCTCTTATGTTTCGAACACAAAATTTACATATAATTTGCATTGTGGAAAACACAGTGCGTTGTGGCTCACTTCTTATTTTATGTAGGGTGTAAGAAAGGAATGTTTTGAAGTTGACACCATTGTTCCTTGACAACCCTTACTTTTAGCAAAACACTCTTCTTCAATATCTACTGATATGTGTTGAAGACAAACTTTACATATCAGTTGCATCATGGAAAACACAGTGGGTTGTGGCTCACTTCCTATTTTTTGTAGGCTGCAACAAATGAATGTTTCAAAGTTCACGTTCTAGTTTTCTGAGACCCCTTACTCTCACCAAAACACTCCATTTGAATACTTGTTCATATGTTGCGAACACAAATTTTACATAACAGTTGTAGGATGGAAAACACATAGGGTTGTCACACACTTTTCAAATCTTCTTTAAAGTGAAAAGTAGTGTTATGCACACCATAAGAAGACATTGTATTCAAGTTCACCTTCATATTTTATAATTTCCCTTGCTTCCAGCAAAAGTTGCACACAAAAAAAAAGTTGCACGATGGAAAACACAGAGGGTGGTTTGTCGCATCTCAATTCTTCTTGAAATACAACACTTTAGTTTATAACAACCCTTACTCGCAACAAAAAATCCCTTTAAATACCGTTATACATTTCAAACACGAGATGCACAAAAAAGTAAAGGTGGAGAATGGAAAACACAGAGGGTTTTCCCAGACTTTTCAAATCTTGTAGTGAAGTTCGCCTTTATATTTTATAACTGGCCTTGCTTGCAGCAAAAGTTTCACAAAAAAAGAAAAAAGAAAAAAAAGGTTGTAGGATGGAAAACACAGAGGGTTGTCCCTCACCTCTCAATTCTTCTTCAAATACAACACTTTCAATTATGCAGACTTTTCAGAACACACTGTATTGAAGTTCACCTTAATATTTTATAACAACCCTTACTTGTAGCAAACATTCCCTTTCAATACCGTTATACATTTCGAACACAAGATGCACAAAAAGAAAGTTGCAGAATGGAAAACACATAGGGTTTTACCACACTTTTCAAATCTTCTTCAAAGACATCAATTAGAGTTATGCACACCGTAGGAAGACAACGTCTTGAATTTCACCTTCATATTTTATAACTTTTGTTGCCTCCAACAAAAGTTGCACACAGAAGAAAAAAAAAGCAAGTTGCACTATGAAAAACATAGAGGGTTGTCCCTCGCTTCCCAATTCTTCTAGCAAGACAACACTTTTTGTTCTACAAACTGTAAGAACATAGTGTATTGAAGTTCACCTTCATATTTTATAACAACCCTTACTTGTAGCAAACATTCCCTTTCAATACCGTTATACATTTTGAACACAAGATGCACAAAAAGAAAGTTGCAGGAAAGAAAACACATAGGGTTTTACCACACTTTTCAAATCTTCTTCAAAGACAATAGTTAGAGTTATGCACACCGTAGGAAGACAACGTATTGAAGTTCACCTTCATATTTTATAACTTTCGTTACCTCCAACAAAAGTTGCACACGGAAAAAAAAAAAAAAAAGAAGAAGCAAGTTGCACTATGGAAAACACAGAGGGTTTTCCCTCGCTTCCCAGTTCTTCTAGCAAGACAACACTTTTTGTTTATAGACTGTAAGAACACAGTGTATTGAAGTTCACCTTCATATTTTATAACAACCCTTACTTGCAACAAATATTCCCTTCCAATACCATTATACATTTTGAACACAAAATGCACAAAAAGAAAGTTATCGGATGGAAAACACATAGGGTTTTACCACACTTTTCAAATCTTCTTAAAAGACAACAGATAGAGTTATGCACACCGTAGGAAGACAACGTATTGAAGTTCACCTTCATATTTTATAACTTTTGTTGCCTCTAGCAAAATTTGCACAAAATAAAAAATAAAAAATAAAAAATAAAAAAATAAATTGCACTATGGAAAACACAGAGGGTTGTCCCTCGCTTCCCAGTTCTTCTAGCAAGACAACACTTTTTGTCTTGTAGAGGGTAAGAACACAATGTATTTAAGTTCACCTTCATATTTTATAACAACCCTTACTTGCAACAAACATTCCCTTTCAATACCGTTATACATTTTCAACACAAGATGCACAAAAAAAAAGTTGCAGGATGGAAAAAACATAGGGTTTTACCACACTTTTCAAATCTTCTTCAAAGACATCAGTTAGAGTTATGCACATCATAGGAAGACAACATATTGAATTTCACCTTCATATTTTATAACTTTCGTTGCCTCCAGCAAAAGTTGCACACGAAAAAAAAAGAAAAAAAAAGAAAGAAGCAAGTTGCACTATGGAAAACACAGAGGATTGTTCCTCGCTTCCCAGTTCTTCTAGCAAGACAACACTTTATGTTCTACATACTATAAGAACATAGTGTATTGAAGTTCACCTTTATATTTTATAACAACCCTTATTTGCAACAAACATTCCAATTCAATACCGTTATACATTTTGAACACAATATGCACAAAAAAACCTCTTGTAGACTAGTCAGAACATTTTAACCAACAACAAACGAGTCTCTTACACTTGTAACTAATTTTGAATGACTCTTCAATGTCTTTTTAGCCTTGTAAGGAAGGAAATTCAAAACACTCCAAATACTGTTCAATATAGGCCTTCTGACAACTCTGTCCTGAGAGGACAGCCAATAAATGGTCTCGAAAAACTCAAAAATTCAGCAATCCCTATCTTGGAATGGAGTCACCTATGCCCACAAACCTTTTCCAAAACAAAATGAGAGAACAACGACTCATATTCCAGAAACAAAACTCATTAAGTCACCAATGTACACAGTCATTTATAGATTTTATGCATTTTTTGCAGACCTTGGGCTTCATGATAGCTGCCCAAAACCACCTTACCACGCTCTTCAATCTTCACATCATTTAGAATACTCATCAAACATTCCTCTCACCAATTTTTAGGAGATTCAAACGGTGCAAATCTGACAAGCACAATTTTTAATATACACTTTTTACCCTAACTCAGTGTTTTAGCCGCCTGGAGAAAAACTTCAATATCTTTGAGAATTCAAAATGGATTTGTATGAAACAAAATGAATCATAAAGTAGACTTAGAGGGATATCATGTACAATGGAGGAGGAGACAATTTATCCCCAGAATATGGTCGTACAATGGCCTCAAACACATAAAATATAGGAAAAAATCTGGAAAACAGAGTATGTCATTCATTTTTTCAATATTACATTAATGACAACACTTTCCATTCTGCAGAGTGTAAGAAAATAGTGTATTTAATTTCACCTTCATATTTTATTACAACCCTTACTTGCAACAAACATCCCATTTCAATTTCCTTATACGTTCACACTATGCAGAAAAAAATGTTGCAGAATGGAAAACACGCAGGGTTCTCCCTCACCTCTAAAATATTGTTCTAAGAGAACAGTTTTTGTTATGAAAATTGTAAGAAAGCAGTGTATTATAGTTCACCTTCATATTTTCTAACAACCTATTACTTGTAGCAGACATTCCATTTCAATATCCTTATACGTTTCGAAGAGAATATGCACAAGAAAAGTTGTTGAATGGAAAACACAAAGAACTACTGAAGAAAAATACAATATTATACAATCTAAAGAAAATTATAATCCACATTTAATACTACTAACACTGAGAACTATGTCAACCATTTATGAACGGGTATAATCTATGTGTTCTCAGCATCTGGAAGAATTTTTCGCACTCTGATTGTCAAGGTGGACTTTACAGCATACAATGTTGGCACCCCGTAATTCACATGTAGCAACCTGAAGGAGGGCTTGACACGGTGGATCTCAAACCTGAAAATGTGGTTGAATTTGAACACAGCCAACAACCATTCCGCCAGAGGACCTATGTGATTACTAATTATAGATTCCCCCTTGAGGAATCTCATAAACCTCATTCTCAGCTAGTCCGTAAGATTGTGCTTGCGTATGATAACTGTTGGTCTAATGCACACCTTCCAGATGCAACCAGCTAGGAAAAGGTCTCAAATTTCATGGTAAAGAGACATTGGCCAATCACATAAATTGACAATCTCTATTTCTAGATTGTAATACTAAACTTCCATGCCCATATATGCCCATACACCAAAGACGTTGAAGAAGTGAGCATAACTATCATAATGCAAATGCATTTGTGCGGTTTGGCCCCTTTCTATTAATTATCGTTAACATATTTTCCCGCAACCTGTACGGGAGGCTCAATTCCTCAATTCAAGCAAGAATATTGCATGGGAGATAGGGGTGGTAGTTGGTCAACCAACTAGCCACCCATGCTCGTGAACTGTGTGACATCTTCTATAGAACTGCAGCAGGAGGTACTCAAATTCCTGAAATGAAAGACAAAACAACTTTGTCAGAAGGTACACCTGCATTCTCTAATTAGAAATACATTGTCAATGCAATGGAAACAGTGAAAAATAAGTGAGAAAATTGGAAGATATAGATAATGTTAGCATTGAAGAGTTGTACCTATTCTTTGGAATTGAATGAGGCAACACGTGCAGTGTCTCGAATGGGCATATGGCAACACACGAGTTGAACAACAGGAAGAACAATGCCTTAAAGGAAAGACAATGAAAATTTCAGCACATACAACAACATTATCTAATTAGAAACACACACAATGTGTACAAACAATGTCTTTTCCAACATGGCAAATAATGTCACCATTTTATTTGTTGCAATCAGATGAGTGGAAGTAATGAATTGTAGAAAAAATATTTTTGTAGCTTTTATTCATATCGTTGATTATATTCATTGCACTTATGTATCTTTCTAGCTAAAAGCATTTCTTCCCATTTCATAAGTAAAAACAATATGCTGATACATGACAACCTTACTTTCACTAAACATTCCATTTGACTATCTCTTCATATGTTTCAAACAAAAAATGCACATAACAGTTTCAAATGTGGAAAACACACTGGGTTGTGAGACACTGCTGATTTTATGCAGACTGGAACAAAACAATGTTATGAAGTTCACCTTCTTGATAGATGATAACCCTTACTTTCAGCAAACATTCCATTTCAATATGTCTTCATATGTTTCGATCAGAAAAAGCACATAACAGTTGGATGATGGAAAACACACTAGGAGGTGACTGACTTCTTCTTTTAAGCAGACTATAAGAGAACAATGTTTTGAAGTTCACCTTCTTTTATGACAACCCTTACCTTTAGCAAAATAGTCCATTTCAATATTTGTTCATACGTTAGGAACACAAAATGCACATCATAGTTGTAGGATGGAAAATAGACTGCATTGTCACTCACTTCTTATTTTATGCAAGCTATAATAAAAGAATGTTTTTCATTGTAGTCCAGTAGAGTCAAATTTATCAACTTAACTATCTAAAACTCTTAACCACCAAATCCACCCTTGGTTTGCAGAGACTGTCTTCCCCAAACGCCTATTCAGGAAACCCTTCTTTGAAGCCATTCACATGAGGGTAACTTGGAAAACTATATTCCACTCTTTCTCAAGCCTTCAAACCAAGTCAAACACCTTTATTGGGGCATGTACATGCTTAAAATAAGAAGGGATATCACTACCCTCACCTTTTTGATGAAACCCTAACCTAAAACCCCACTTTTAGTAAGGGAATGTCTATCAAACCTGAGGGCAACAAAGTTGAAGGTAAGATTAAGTTTTTGCAGGATTAATTTATCGTGTTTGAAGAGTGTTTAGATTTTGGGAAGATTGGGAACATTTAATTCCATAAAAACCTCATGAAAATGGCTCAAAATGAGGGTTTAGTGAAAAAGTGTGTTGGGAACCGTATCTTCCAAAAGTAATTGTGGATGTGCTAGTTTTGGTAACTAGTTAATGTCACCTCATCAAAACACCTAACAAATTCAAATAATCCTTTAACAAGTCTGAAAACTTAGGTATCATCTACTTTTGGGAATAGTCAAAAAAACGTTGATCTACTAAATGCTTACTTTATGCACAAAAAAAGCTCTAACAAATGAGGGTTTAATAGAATACTGTATTCCAAACCTTCCCATGCTTTGCAACTGAATGAAACATGTTTAGAAATGTTTACCCATGCTTTAGGAACAAACTTTGAGCCCCATTGAATGCACTTTCCTTAATTCCAAACTTGTACGCATCCTTTTTCATTGGAAAACTTGTGTATTCTCTAAAGATGAGCAACCAAACATTGAATGGTTCGCTTCCCCTGCACGATTCAACAAATACACTTCTTAGAGCATGGTATTGCATAACGTCATACCAAAAATTGGATTTATGTAAGCAAAGTTATTAAATTCGAACCATACCTTCCATTGGGTTTACACTCACGAAAGACAGTCGCCAACGAGGACTCCTTTCCCTAGATTGGAATGCTGAAGTGAACAAAAATAGCCAAAAAATAAATTAGAAAGTTTATAATGTGGTACAAGCACATACTGGAAAAAAAGAAATCTGCAATACAATTTTGTATTACAATATATAAATTGAAATGGGTTTTGTCATAGTCACCCGTATTAGATGTTGTATCCTCTACCACATCCATAGCAGTTGCGCCTGAAGTCTGACATTGCATATTGACATTCAAATTCAAACTATTGTTTGTGGACAAGGGAAAGGAGTCATCCACAGGGGTTCAGTGATCTTAATGTTGTGCAAAATGATTTGTACGTCGAGTTCAACATCAACGACGATCCTTGCTTGCACTAAACCATGGATGCATGAAAACGGTGCTAGTCTCACCTTCATTAGAATCCAAAATGAATTCAAATGACAATGCATTTGATTTCCATAGGTCCTCTAGAAACCTATCCATGCATTCTACATATGATTGCACCTATTGTAGAGATTGTGGCGGTGTACGCATCACTTTCTTCAAGAGTTCGTTTGTGTCATTCTAAAGAGACATTGTCACCACATGTTCATCATATACATGAGTGATAGAAGGATCTTGCGTAGGGGTGGGAACATTAGGATTTTTTTCCTCTACGACACCTTGTGACAATGTCTCGCTCAAATCCATCCCTGTATCAATTGTTTCACCTCCCCCGTCTAAATGACCACACAGAAGAAAGTTGTATTACACAATAGACAATGCAAAACACAATTGACAGCCATAACGTAACGCAATTCAAATTGAAATTCACTTACCGTGGATGACCCCTTCAACGACAAATGATCTTTACATCAATTCAACAACCTTGAGGACATGTTTGCAAGTGTTCCCCTACAAACTCCAAGGGTAGTCACAAACAAAAAGGTGCTCCCTAAATTTCTGAACAATGTAGTGCATTGGCCTACTTTGACTTTTCACCCAGTATTGTACAGGATCTGTTTCATTGGGAGTATAGTCATTATCTGGAATTGCCTTGTCCTGCTCCACACTAGATCGCATATTTAAACACTTTTGGTTCGTAAAAAAACCATAATGTTGCAACTTTTCCTTTTGCCTATACAATGGTTCCATTTTATACACAAGTGTGTAATACAAATAGTCCATTCTCCTTGTGCATTTTTTTGTACGATCACACAAGTACCGAGTTTTGAGTGTACAATGGTATGACTCAATGGTTGCATTCGTATCCTGGTTGGCATGTGGGAATAGTCTGCAATTTTTTACCCACATGGTTGCAAAAAAAAATCCAATAGTCAAGTAAACCACAACATATTAGAGGTGACATCAAAGAATTTGAATGGTGTGAATCCTACGAGGTGACGAAAATTGTCAACTCACCAATTCGACCTTCTCCTTCACACCAGGTCTTGTTGAAGTACTCTAAGAATTGGGGTTGATCATTGAACTCCTGAAAGAAAGAGTTTAATAGTTGAGTGACACAATCTTCGGTGTCATCGATTGCCATCATGATTGTGCCAAGACTGCGGAAGATGTCCATTTCCCTTTCCTTGGCTGCATACTTATAAACATTCTTTAGCCAAGCCCTTTTGACATGCCAGAGACATAGAAGCACATGAAATTAAAAGACAACTCTAATAGACAATAGAAACGATATTGATTACCGCTCGACTGCATGAGAAAGTGGCATTCAAAATGAATAGCAAATGAGAAAGGTACACAAATGAAGAAAGGGATGCACATACTGTATGGCTTAGATTTCTGCAGTCGCATCATTGGTAAAAAATGCATTGATTCTCCAGTCGGGCCTGGCTCTTCTTCCACGGCCGTGCAATACATGTAGCCACATAGAGATGTCCTCAATCTTGTTTTGTGAGGAGACTACCCATGCAACTGACAAACCACTCTGTTGCTCGTCAAAAATGAGGACAATATACAATGGATACTATAGACAAAACAACTCAGTGTGAGCATTGTGAAGTTTATAGCTAGCAAGATCATTGAAAACATGAAGAACTATTTGTCAATGTTTGTAAGGCCTCACCCCATATTTGTTAGTTGCAAACATGGAATCCATCAAGATGACTAAATTGTGCGAGGAACTAACCATCCTATCCAGCATCCATGGAGTCTAAACCCCGATAGCAAAAGGTGTATTGTTCCCATCAGGCCGATGAAAGTAGAAGAAGTTGTCAAAGTCTTGTGCACTCTACTTTAGGATACTTGTCGAATCGATTTTGTGTTTCTATGTGTGATTAGAACACACCTTTCGCTAGGCATTCATTACATCATTTCTTGTAAGGAATTGATCTCTCTTGGACATCATGCCACATAACACAGGATCATTGATGTGTCTATCCATTATTGCATTGACACTGACGTCCATGAGAAAAATGGCTTTCAATATAGCTTTTGCGCTTTGCGGATATATTGGCGGCAAACATATAACGCTTCTCTCCACTTGTGTCATGAATGCCATGGAAAAATTGACCCTTTTTTATCAACATGGAACATTTATTTATAGATAATATAGGCAACATCAGGTTTGTCATTTCATAACCTTCACCATGGAGTGGTATTGACAACCTCACATTTGTATAAATGTCTTATGTGGTTTCTTCTCTAGTGGAGGCTAGCCTTTGTTGTCTTGAGGACCGTATTGACACCAGTAGTTGTGAGAAAGGGATCATCTCATCATCTTGAACCAAGGAGAGTAAAATGTCATTCAACCATAGAAATGAATGTCGAAAGATACAAACCTTTGATAGGAAATTGTTTTGCCATAAGTTTTGTCATCAACGAGACAGGAGGCAGTAGGTTCTCTTGTTTTCTTGTATACAAATTTTGTTTTGAAACCTTCAATAGAGATTTCACTGCGAATGAAATGATCAAGTCTTGTAAGAGGAATTGCTACAACAAGGTCAGGGACATTATCCTTGTTGATAGAAATAGTAGCCCATTCTAAATTGGAAGACGAAAAAGGAGAACCTCCATTTTGTACATCTTGCACCTCCAATTCATCTTGCTTCTTCCATTTCAAACCTCTCCTCATTCTAGGAAATGGAAAAATTGGACGATTATTTAACATTAGTGTGGATTTTGTGAAGAAAAACAAATAAACCATTAATTAAACATAGATAAAATGTGTTTGCATAGTTGTCACCCGCGTGAAACCAATACGCGGTTGTTGGCTTCAACCGAGGAAAATTAAAGGTGATAGATTCAATCAAGCTACACATAAATTATAACACAAACGCATGCTAAAAATAAAACAGTCCATTTGAATGTACAAGTGGACATAGACAAGGACAACAAAAAATGGCAAGCTAAACCTTTGATGACATCCTAGTATGGAAGAGAAAAAAAAAAAAAAAGTGCATCCATTGCTGCGAGCAATGCCAAAATGATAGCATGTTTCTTGCATCTGTTGAAAAAAAGATGAATCAGTAATGGAGTGTATGAGGAAATGTATAAAGGAGTAAAATTTTCTATGAACCATGATGTAAGTGAATTCAGGTTGGAAAACATAACATGTAGATGAGCCTCCATGCTAACATAAAGACCGCAACCCCGCAAGTAAATATAACAAAGATTTCAGAGAGTATGGGGTGTACAAACCTATTTTACTTGAGGAAGCATGTTGTGATATTCAGCCTTCCATTTCACATGAATTAACATGAGGAGCAAAAGCACATCTAGCAATTAACAAAATAAACAAGTGAAGGTTGAACCACACGATCAATGGTTCAACCTAGAACTTCATATGTGGCGTAGAAGTGTAACATGCATCACAATATGTAATTACTTATACAATAGCAACAATAGATGTATTATCGTGGGAAGATACGTTGGTTGTGCTACGTGTGTAAGTGTTAAAGGAGAGGAAGGGTTAGAGGGCAAGCAAAACCTTTGATGAAAACCTTTGTTGTGATATTCTTGCATATGTTAAAAAAAGATGAATTAGTAATGGAGTGTATGAGGAAAGGTATAAAGGTGTAAAATTTTATATGAACCATGATGTAAGTGAATGCAGGTTGGAAAACACAGCGTGTAGATGAACCTCCACGCTAACATGAAGATTGCAATCTCGCATGTAAATATAACAAAGATTTTAGAGAATATGGAGTGTACAAACCTATGTTACCTGAGGAAGCATGTTGTGATATTCAACCTTCCATTTCACATGAATTAACATGAGGAGCAAAAGCACTTCTAGCAATTAAGGAAATAAACAAGTGAAGGTTGAACCACACGTTCAATGGTTCAACATAGAACTTTGTATGTGGCGTAGGAGTGTAACATGCATCACAATATGTAATTAATTATACAATGGCAACAACGATGTATTATCATGGGAATATACATTGGTTGTGCTACGTGTGTAAGTGTTAAAGGAGAGGAAGGGTTAGAGGGAAAGTAAAACCTTTGATGACAACCTTGCATGTAAAAAGAATAAGTGCATCCATTATTGTGAACAACGCCAAAATGATAACATGTTTCTTGCATCTGTTGAAAAAAAGATGAATCTGTAATGGAGTGTATGAGGAAATTTATAAAGATGTAAAATTTTCTATCAACCATGATGTAGGCGAATGCAGGTTGGAAAACACAATGTGTAGATGAACCTCCACGATGACATAAAGACCGCAACCCCTCATGTAAATATAACAAAGATTTCAGAGAATATGGGGTGTACAAACCTCTCTTACCTAAGGAGGCATGTTGTGATATTCATCGTTCTGTTTAGGGGGTCTTAACATGTGCAAAAAATGTGCATCTAGAAATTCATGAAAAAGGGAAGTGAAGGTTGAACCATATGATGAGTGGTTCAACCTGCAACTTTGTATGCGGTGTATGAGTGTAATGTGCATAACACTAGTATGTAATTAATTCTACAGTTCCAAGAATGGATGTATTAGGGAAGATACCTTGGTTGTGGTGCATGTGTATTTGTTAATGGAGAGGAAAGGTTACAGGGCAACCAAAACATTTTAGAACCTTCTATGTAAATAAATGTGCATCCATTGGTGCCAGCAATGCCAAAAGAATAAAAAGTTTTTTGCATCTGTTGAAAAAATAATGAATCAGTAATGGAGTGAATCAAGAAAGTCATACATGTGCAACTTTTCCTATCAACCATGATGTCAACCAATGCATGTTGGAAAACACAGTGTCTACTGCAACCTCAAAGCAGACATAAAGAGCACATGTTAAATCACAACCTCACGTGACAGAAGAATAAGACGTCATAGTATATGGGGTGTACAAACCTGTTTTACCTGAGCAAACATGTTGTGATATCGACCCTTCCATATGGGGTGAGTTAACATGACTAGCAAAAGCATATATGACAATGCATGAACTAAAAAAGTGGAGGTTGAACAACCGGATGGGAAGTCCAACATGCAACTTTTTATATAGCCTATAAGCCTAACGTGAATAATAACATGTAATTACTTCTATGGCTGCTAACAATGTGAAAAGAGAAAAAAATGATCATTGCATCTGGTGATAAAAAAATGAGTCAATGAAGTCAAACATCTGTGAACATAAAACTAAACATGACAACAAAAGAACATCAAGCACAAAAGTAAAAAAGTCCACCCTTCTCCTTACATCAATCAAACATATCGAAAGTACAATCCACAGTGTTTTCCAACATGCCTATAGTTTATTAATTAGAGAAAGTTCAAATGCAATGTCTACTCTAGATGTGACTTGTTTTATATTTTGAAGATGTTCCTTTCATTAAATTTGTATTGTGTAAACAAGAAAAGGATTTCATTCCAAAAAGAGAGAAACAATTGGTTGGAGACATGAAAGCCATGTGTGAAATGGTAGACAAGTTTTGTAAATAACTTATCAAATAGAAAACCTCTGCATTCTCTAATGAGAAAGACACTCTCCAAGCTAACCAAAGAGTGGCTGCAAAGCTACAAACAAGTATTGAAGACATTCAAAACTCTATCCAAAAAATGGACGTTACTCTCCTAAGGGTTGATAAGGAAGTAGCTGCTCCAAACGTACAAATAAAATGCACTTATAACTGAAACCCAACACTGTGTTTTCTGAATTACAAATATTTTGTGCACTATTTTCACAATCATGCAAAAATTAAAAACACAACAATGGAATTTGCGATTTCGAAGACATTAATACTGTCTTGTAATATTCCATGTTGCAAAACCGTGGGTGTTAAGAATCAACCCACCCACCATGAGACAACCCTTTACATTTGAACAGGGAGATTGAAACAACTAAACCCAGCACTATGTTTTCCCAATTGCAATTATTTTGTGCAACATTGTTTTTCAATGATGCAAGATTTAAACACAACAATGGAATCTGTGATTTGGAAGACATTTATACGGTTTTGTAGTATTCCATGTTGCAAAACTATGGGTGTTAAGAAGCAATCAACTCACCATGAGACAACCCTTTACATTTGAACAGGGAGATTCAAATAACTGAAATTGAACACTGTGATCTCCCATTTACAATTATTTTGTGCACTTTTTTTTTCAATCAACTCAAATTTAAACACAACAATGGAATGCCTGATTTGGAAGACATTCATACTGTTTTGTAACATTCCATGTTGCAAAACCGTGGGTGCTAAGAAGCAAGCAACCCAACATGAGACAACCCTTTGCATTTAAACAAAGATATTCAAATAACTGAAACCCGACACTGTGTTTCCCATTTACAATTATTTTCTGCACTTTTTTTTTTCAATTGATTGAAACTTAAACACAACAATGGAATGTGTGATTTGGAAGCAAATTCATACTATCTTCTAACATTCCATGTCGCAAAACCGTGGGTGTTAAGAAGCAAACAACCCACCATGAGACAACCATTTACATTTAAACAAGGACATTCAAATAACTGAAACCCAACACTGTGTTTTCCAAATCACTATTATTTTTTGCACTTGATTTTTTCAATCATCTGAAAGTTCAACACAAGAATGGAATGTGTTAATTTGAAGACATTCATACTATTTTATAACATTCCACGTTGCACAACCGTGGGTGTTAAGAAGCAAGCAACCCACCATGAGACAACCCTTTCCATTTAAACAAGGAGATTCAAATAACTGAAACCCAACAGTGTGTTTCCCATTTACAATTATATTGTGCACTTCTTTTTTCAATCGACTGAAATTAAAACACAACAATGGAATGTGTGAATTGGAAGACATTCATACTATTTTGTAACATTCCGTGTTGCAAAACCATGGGTGTTAAGAAGCAAGCAACCCACCATGAGACAACCCTTTCCATTTAAACAAGGAGATTCACATAACTAAAACCTAACAATGTGTTTCCCATTGACAATTATTTTGTGCACTTATTTTTTCAATTGATTGAAATTAAAACACAACAATGGAATGTGTGAATTGGAAGACATTCATACTATTTTGTAACATTCCATGTTGCAAAATGGTGGGTGTTAAGAAGCAAGCAACCCACCATGAGACAACCCTTTCCATTTAAACAAGGAGATTCACATAACTAAAACACAACAGTGTGTTTCCCATTCACAATTATTTTGTGCACTTCTTTTTTCAATTGACTGAAATTAAAACACAACAATGGAATGTGTGAATTGGAAGACATTTATACTGTTTTGTAACATTCTATGTTGCAAAACCATGGGTGTTAAGAAGCAAACAACCCACCATGAGACAACCCTTTCCATTTAAAGAAGAGGATTCACATAACTGAAACCCAATAGTGTGTTTCCCATTGATAATTATTTTGTGCACTTTTTTTTTCAATCAACTGAAATGAAAACACAAGAATGTAATGTGTTAATTTGAAGACATTCATACTATTTTGTAACATTCCACATTGCACAACTGTGGGTGTTAAGAAGCAAGCAACCCACCATGAGACAACCCTTTCCATTTAAAGAAGGAGATTCACATAATTGAAACCCAACAGTGTGTTTCCCATTGACAATTATTTTGTGCACTTTTTTTTTTCAATTAACTGAAATTAAAACACAAGAATGGAATGTGTTAATTTGAAGACATTCATACTGTTTTGTAACATTCCATGTTGCACAATCGTGGGTGTTAAGAAGCAAGCAACCCACCATGAGACAACCTTTTACATTTAAATAAGGAGATTCAAATAACTGAAACCCATCAGTGTGTTTCCCATTCACAATTATTTTGTACACTTCTTTTTTCAATCGACTGAAATTAAAACACAACAATGGAATGTGTGAATTGGAAGACATTCATACTATTTTGTAACATTCCATGTTGCAAAACCATGGGTGTTAAGATGCAAGCAACCCACCATGAGACAACCCTTTCCATTTAAACAAGGAAATTCACGTAACTGAAACTCAACAGTTTGTTTCCCATTGACAATTATTTTGTGCACTTTTTTTTTTCAATCGACTGAAATAAAAACACAAGAATGGAATGTGTTAATTTGAAGACATTCATACTATTTTGTAACATTCCACGTTGCACAACCGTGGGTGTTAAGAAGCAAGCAACCCACCATGAGACAACCCTTTACATTTAAACAAGGAGATTCAAATAACTAAAACTCAACAGTGTGTTTCCCACTCACAATTATTTTGCGCACATCTTTTTTCAATCAATTGAAATTAAAACACAACAATGAAATGTGTGAATTGGAAGACATTCATATTTTTTTGTAACATTCCATGTTGCAAAACCATGGGTGTTAAGAAGCAAACAACCCACCATGAGACAACCCTTTCCATTTAAACAAGGAGATTCACATAATTGAAACCCATGAGTGTGTTTCCCATTGACAATTATTTTGTGCACTTTTTTTTTCAATCGATTGAAATTAAAACACAAGAATGGAATGTGTTAATTTGAAGACATTCATATATTTAAATAACTCCACATTGCGTTTCCCAAATTTCATATTAAAAAATCTTGTAAAACCCTCTCCCTGTAACCCAATTACCCCTCACCTCAAATTTCGTCGGTATTCACCTCACATTTATTTTGTACACTTTTTTTTCAATCAACTGAAATTTAAACACAACAATGGAATGCGTGATTTTGAAGACATTCATACATTTAAATAACTCCACATTGGGTTTCCCAAATTTCATATTAAAAAATCTTGTAAAACCCTCTGCCTGTAACCCAATTACCCCTTACCTCAAATTTCATCGGTATTATTCTCCAACTCCTCCATGTGCACTCCACACTTCAGCTCATGTTCTCAATTTCGTTGGTATTCTCCTCCAAGTCTTCGTCATCCACGTGCACTCAGACTTTCAACTTTCCCTTTCAACGTGCAAACTGGAAACAAATAATAGTTTCTCCTTTCTTCCTCGAAACATAAAAGGCTCCGTTTCCACCCACATCACTTTCCCTTCCACTTTTCCCACGCCAAGAAAAGAGACTTGTCCAGAAAGCAAACTTGCTTGCCTTTTTCCCTTGTCGACGGGCGGGAAAACCAAGCTGACGACACTGTTAACTCGCACCTAACAATCGCCGACCATTTGCTCCCACTGTCGCTTTTCTCCGCAATCGCTCGCGTGGCGGGCCCTGCACTACGATGTCGCGTCATGTTATGTATGTTTCCATGTATGTTGTTATGTATTGTTTTCATGCGTTTTTGTATGTACATAGGTGCTTTTTGTCTAGTAGTTAGCCGACTCCATTTTTATCTATTTTCTGAATTAAACATTATTTATGTCCACCTAAATTCAAATAAGGCAATAAAAATATTATAATAAACCTATTTTAAAGAAAGAAAAAAAATACCACAAACAAAATAGATTAATTTTCCCCCTACATTGAGAAATAAAAATACATATTATTGTAAGTAAATTGATACCTATGAAAAGACTAAAATATTATTTAAATGACTTTAAAAATATTTTAATTGAAAGGAAGATTATTTTATTATTATAATTTTTATTTTCGTGAATTCCTAACCGTCCTCTTTAAAAAAACATACTCCAACCCTTCAAGTCTAACGTACGTCCTTTGATATGAGTTTTATCATTTAAATATTTTGAAATGGTAGAGATCTAATTTAAATTTAACCTTAAAAAATATCTCTTAAAGTAAAAATATGCTTTAAACTCATTTAAAATTAATCTGTCTTAGAAGTAAATATTTTTAACTTACTACTTTTTAATCATTTTAATGCATTTTTCTTTTGCTTTATTTTTTAAAAACTTTTATTATTGTAATATTTTATTATACACTTTATTTTGTTTGTATTATGATAGATATTTTTAAAATAAATAATTCATAATTGATTGTTAATTTTTTTTATTTTAAAAATAATGTTTTATTTTTTAAAATTTATTATAATTTTGTATAATTTTAATCAAAGCGAATTTTGTAATTGAAGAGTAGTAAAAATAATATGTTGGAGAATATTGAATATAATAATTAGAATACAGGATATATAAAGAAACAATATCAATATATGATATGCGTGGAAAGAGAAACAAAAATATATCAAAATAATAAGCTCTATGATGAAAGAATGAGTGTTATTCAATGAAGATTCCATAATATAATATATTTTTGTTCAAAAATATTAGTGAACTGTCTTGGATTCTATGTTGAGTTTGCACATTGTTTGAGGTCAAGTATGTTGATAAGGTCCAAAATTGTGAATGCATCCCTTGCATCTAATATGACCTTATATAATGTATGCCTTTATTTCATTTATTTTCCTTGATCTTTTTCTACTTTGTTATTTTCTAATGTCGATGACTAACAATATTTATTGACTCTCTCACCTCCTTTGTCTACGTTGTTTCCTAAACTTTTGTTCAATTTTAAAAACTAACAATTGATACCCTTTAGTGCCTTCTACATGTTTCTACATTTTGCATTCACGTGACCTCCTAGGTCAATCCTTGAAAATATGTGTGGAAGATTAAAAAAATAAGGAAGAGCCCTAAAATGATGTGTGCAAAATTATTACTACTTTAAGTGCAACAATTCAATTGTTTCACTATTGATTACCTCTTTAGTGCTCTAAAATATCATAATTTTGGATGTCCAAAATGAGTGCTAATGTATGCTTTTAAACACTAGCACATAACATAAAATTTTGCAATATGTGTACTTAGTTGGCTAGGGTGAAAATAAAGGGCAATAATTGACAAAATTAGAATTAAAATTTTGAAAAGGTTGAGGTCAAATCCCTAACTATAGGGTCCACCCCATGATTGCAAAAATAACCCTAGGTTGCCAACTAGTCAAATGTAAATGGATACAACTATATTGGGATATGTGAACAAATATAACTAGTAAATCATTTAAAGGTGCTATCAAATACAAATATTTGTATCCTTGTTAACTAAGTACTCCGCATTTGTGTTTATTTGAAAAATCATGTGTAGTACTTGGTTGACATGATTATAAATATTTGTGCTCTCTCAACTATTTGATAACACCTTTAGGTCTTGTTACTAGTTTTTATAAAAAAATATTGGTGTGATAATTTATGAGATTTTTGATGATTTTATAAGAAACAAATAAACTTTGAATTGACTTTAATGATAATTTCCAAACATATGGAGGAAAGATATTTGAAGTATTGGTCATAAGAACAACAAATTCATATTTTTCCTTTATGACACGTACCTTTCAAATAATACTATAACAACACTAAAGTATGCCATAAATAGGTTATGATGGTTCAAAATGAACAATTTGCTTTTCCTATGAGCCTACACATGTTATGTCAATATCAATAGATTATTAGTGTTGTATCAATCAAAAAAAGTAATAAGGTAAAATTTTATGTGCCTCCACTCCATTGTGAGGCCATTAAGGCCCTTTTCTATGCTTAAAATTATAATAGGACTCATTTGTGACCCATATAGCTTCAAATCTAATTCACTTCTCAAGTGGAAACTTTGAATTTAAATAATTTATTATGATATTCATAATTTGTATCAAAATTCATAAAAAAATATTGATGTGATAACTTATGAAATTTTTGATGATTTTTATAAGAAATAAATAAACTTTGAATTAACTTTAATGATAATTTCCAAACATACTCATGAAAGATATTTGAAGTATTGGTCATAAGAATGAAAAATTCATAATTTTCCTTGATGACATGTATCTTTCAAATAATAGTATAACAACACTAAAGTATGCCATCAATAGGATACGATGGTTCAAAATGCACAATTTGCTTTTCCTATGAACCTACACATGTTATGTCAATATCAATAGATTATTAGTGTATGTACCAATCAACAAAATAATAGAGGAAAATTTAATGTGCCCCTACTCCATTGTGAGGCCATTAAGGCCCTTTTCTATGCTTAAAATTATAATAGGACTCATTTGCGACCCATATAGCTTCAAATCTAATTCACTTCTCAAGTGGAAACTTTGAATTTAAATAATTTATAATGATATTCATAATCTGTGTCAAAATTCAAAATGAGGTAACAATAATTTCTCTAAAGCCAATGTTACATGAAAAGACTATATGATAACTAGATTTACACCACATAACATCTCACATGCAAACTCATTTCTCCCTCCATGTAATTCCCAACAACCATGTCTAGTGAATTTCAACTCTACATTAATAAAATATGTTGTAATATGTGAAGGAGTGGGGATGAAAAAAACATATTGGCATAAAGTTTCAAATACCTTAATAAATGTTAAAAAAAACAGGTATATTATGAAATTGTCCATTACAAAGGAATGCCATTGGATTGATTCAATAATGCCATGCCAAGTGTAATCACATATATTAGGCTGGTGTAAATATAAAAATAGATTATTTTTGATGATCAAAATTTAAGGGTTATTAGAAAGTTCATATAAGAATGACCCATCGACCAAATAGATGCAAATATTAGGCAAATGTATTGAAGTATGTGCATATAAAGGTAAGGTAGTGGCTAATTATGTAAGGATGTGTGTGTACACGGATGAGTAAAATGATTAGCAAAATGAGCCCAACTTTTCATATGATTACACCATTCATGAATATATATGGAGGGGACCGACTAGTCACACACTCTAACTTCACACATCTCAAACTCTTAAATGGTACATCCAATTTTTACAAAAAAATCAACATACCTTTGAATGTGGGCTAATGACTTAAAGTTATTGTTTGGGGTTCTTACATCAATGATATAGCCATAACTAGACATGTATTTGGTGAGTTGTCCAAAAACACCTAAAAAAAAATTACACTAAAATATGTGCATCCATGTATATATTATTGATCTTTTATGTGTCACCATGTGATTGCTTGTTTCTTTGGTGTGACTTACAAAATAAACACTTTATACCATTTTAAGTATAAACATAATGACTGCAAATAATAGACAAAAATATTAAAAACACGAAACCATTATTGTACCACATCATAACAATTATTTATATATAGAAACATTTCCTTAAATCAACACATAAATATACAAATTTCACACTACCAATTTTGATTGTATTTAACTGCAAAAATGCAGTGGCCACCTTCAACCACGATCCCTTGTACCAACATTATGATGGCAGACGAAAATAAAACAATATACTTCACCTAGAAGACAAGGGCGTACGCAATGGAGCGAAAGCCGCCTTTGCTCGTGGGGGGGAAAAACATAATAATTATTAATATGTGATTTGATACTAAACTTGTGACTCGGGAAAAGGATCAATCCACAAAATTAAAATTCTCCGCTAAGGAACTTTTGCCATCCACCAAATCTCACTGCCCCGAAAATTTTGTATGCAATTCGTTTTCGTGAAGTTACAAACAAAAAAAAGAAAAGAAAATTATGGAGAATTGTTGTGATCGGGTGAGGTGTGGGTAGGCAGTGGGCAACATCTGTAGAGAAAGATGAGTAAAAATGCATGCGAGGGTCCCAGCAGCAGCTTCATTCATTTTGCTTGTATTATGATTGTAATAAGTTATGTTCATGCGATCTGAAGATGTTGCCAAGGGCAATGATACTAGGGAGCGTTGATTGTTACGTGGATCGCAGCCACGGCTGTATGACGTTTTAGATTGTAATTAATTAAGATAAAAGATTATACGTTGAGCATTAAAGATGCAGCATCAGAAGGAGGAGGAAATGGAGATTTTGGGGCCTCGTCCCCATCCCAACCAGGCCATGGAAGGTAAGGAAGAATTAGGGTTTTATGTCATTTGTAATACTGCCCTCTTCCACTCCAATTGTGTTCAGATACTAAGTGTTAGGGTTGGCTTTATGTCAGCAACTCTGAATAACTTGAATTTCCCTGTTATGTTGTGGTGCTTTGCTTCCCCGGTGCAAAATTGTATATTTTTGCATGTCAGTAAACAACCCGTTGCCTGGTGCAGGGATAATTGGACTGTTTTTTGGACTTCTTTGGTTTAGTCATTAGTGTTCTTTATGTCTTTATACTGTTGGGCCTGTGCATTCAGCAAGATTTGATTATTCAAAAATTAATTAAAGGTTTATTCTGAGTGAGCCATTCAACTTCATCAATAAGCTAAAGAATCATTATGTGGAACCATTCAATTTTACCAATAAACGGAAGTCTTTTTGAAAAAAAAACTTTGTATTTTAAATTACAGCCTTACATGAGTGATTGTAGTTGAGAGCAGTGGAATTGCATTTGAACAATGAGGTCATGTGCGCGCGCAAGGCAAGAGATGTAGTGCTGATTGAGTATATGGTGTTTGACAGCAAGAGCAGTAGGGCAAGCGGAGAGAGTGAGCAAGGCGGAGAAGGAGAATGAGGAGGGGGAGGCAATTATTGAGGATCCGCCAACATCAAAGTTCACCTGGACTATTCAACACTTGTCCAGGGTGAACCTGAAAAAATATTACTCTGACATTTTTACAGTCGGAGGATTCAAATGGTACTATTCAAAAATTTATCTTGTGACTTCATTTGGGGCATTGACAGTGGGGTTGTCAAGCAAACAAAGTTAATGCTAATTAAAATTGAATTGTGCAGGCGGATTCTGATGTTCCCAAAAGGAAACAATGTGGACCGGTTGTCCATGTACTTAGATGTGGCAGATGCTACCAGTTTACCTTATGGTTGGACTAGATTTGCTCATTTCAGCTTAGCTGTTGTCAATCAGATTCATCCAAAGTATACTGTTAGAAAAGGTACAGACTTATTCACGCCCTTTGTAACATTTATGGTTTTCTACCTTTGATAATGATAGAGACTATCTTGCAGTTAATTTTTCCTCGTAAATATCTCCACGCTGTAAGCTCTACCTCGCACATTTGATCTAATGCATTAAAGATTCTTAATTTATATCCGCAGTCACTAGCCAGTAACCACTTATCAGTTAGATTGCGTGTGTGTCCTCAGAAATTTATAGTTTATCTCCTCACACATATAGTTTGGCAAATGTACAGTTTATTAACTGCAAACAAGTCAGACTAAGTAAGATCTCTAGGCATGTTCAGCTCAAGGGCAGTTTGCAGCCTCATAACCGCAGTTCAGTCAGACTATTTATAAATTACTAATGCATAGTGCGCATTGGTTTTTGGTGACATTTCTATCCTCCTTTTGTATTGCTCTGTTTATTAGGCTGAATTCTGCAGGGATATATCATTTGTTATCATAGTGTCTCTGTGATTTAGTCCAAGTACATTCAGGCTTGCTTGGGTTCAATCCTTGCTGATTACTGTTTTGCTTAGCCTCAGGTTGTGCTTGGTTATGGCACGTTGCCCTTCCTGCTGTTAACCTTCAGCATTATCTTTGGTTTCTGCATTTCCTGCTTCTTCTGTTCCATAAAATTGTCTGCACTGTTGGCTTATTGAGCTGGCTGATCTGTCTTGCACACCAGGATTTACCATTTGCTGGTATTCTCTGCTGGTAGAATTCTTTGCATGCATTTCATGCTATTCGAGCAGCTATCTCTTTGCTGTTCATGTTCTTTCACCTCTGTCAGCAACACCACGAGGTCAATCAGTGCTGTTCAGGGCAGACTAGACAAGTGAGGTTTTGCTTCAATTGTTTCACATATATGACTTCTTTAACATGTCTCTGCATTTTGTTCTCTTCATTTTAGTGTGTTTTTTTGGTTCGCTATCCTTAAGGAAAAGAAAAAATATCATTATGGTAATTCATGTAACTCCCAAGCACCTCCCAGAACCCCGTTCTGCTTCAGTTACTAAACAGCTGCATGATCAATGCCAACAAGAAAACAAGTTTCAACTTAACTCATAAATTAGATGTCAAGCATGTTCCTACCACTCACGGGACAACAACAGTCCCTGAGTTCTACCACAAGGGCTCTCTTAATTGTCCCAATTGACCAACCTGCTTCAAGTTGAACACTAAGATATCTTTTCCCCATTTGATGGAACAATCAATTGTGATTGGGTGGATGCTTCTATTTATAGTCAAGAGGGATATTTCATGACACACAACAAATTATAATAGATGACGTCCACATGTGTGGTGGCAATCTCATGTCTAACTTTTGGAGGACACATAAACAAAATCAAGCAAACTTATTGAAAGGTACATCAGCGGGTTAAGTTGACTCTCTGTCAGGTCAGAAGTGCTTGATCCTGATGAAGCTTTCACCTCACATTTATGTGAGCCCCATTTTTTCATCTCTGAGAGGAGATAAAGCTCTTCGTCATCAATTTCTTAGAGCATGCTTACCAACTAGATCCAATAGTGGAAGTCAAGCAGTGGAAGAAGAACAATATTAAGTTGCACCTCAAAAGAAGGGACTTTTTCCCCAATCAGCTGCTCAAACTTTGCTAACTCATCCAAGAATAGGAATGAGCAGAATGGACATTCTTATTGGAGTGTCTCCGCTATGGGTCATGGCAACGAGAAGAACAATTCAGAAGAATATTATGTCTTGAAATCAAAGATGGCTAAGCCCTGCTAGTTGAGAAGTAGTCCCAACATGAAAAATTATAGGTGCAGACATCCAATCGCAACATTTCTTATCTTTGGTAAATTCTCACAGGCAATGACTATTTTGCCAACATTTGAGAAATTATATTCTCTCATAATTGCCAACATAAGCTCAAATTATTGGAAATGGTTCTTGGTAATGACAGCCAAAAGTACCTTGATAAAAGTTGGCAAATGATCTTTTTCTGCCAACTACAGTGCATCCACACCCATAACAGTTGGAATGGATGAAGATGGAGTGACGACCAACACTTGTCACATGCTATTGTTCTATTAAATTTGCCATAGAGCCATTCCTAGACATGGTTAAATGTGATGTCACTCAATTGGATTGCTGCAGTTTGATACTTGGAACACCATATCAGTAGGTTTACCATATTCTCTCATAACTGCTAACTCAAGGACAAGTTGGTGGATTGGTTCTCCATAATGTCAACCATTAGAACTTGATAAAAGCTGGTGGGTGATCTTGTTCTGCCCACTACAGTGCATCCATACCTATATCAGTTGAGATGGATCAAGATGGAGGGACAATTGACACTTGTCACTTGCAAGTGTTCTATGCCATTTGCCATTGAACCATTCTAGGACATGGTCAATTGCAATGTTACTCCATTGGATTACTAGAGTTTGATACATGGAGCACCTTATCAATAGGATTACAAGGTTGTCTTTGATGGCTTTTACACTCTTTATTGATGGCAACTTTTGTTAGTCCTTTACTCTCTTGGAGGCCTGCAGGTAAATAGGTCAATCTGCATGGATGTTTGACTCTGGGTATCATTCAACAAGTTGAGGCAGTTAATGCCCACAAGCTCCCACCATTAACAATTAAATCTGTCATGGATACGCATTCTGATGTTCTTGAGGAGCTGAAAGAGACTTCTCCTTTGAGTTTCTTCCAACGTTCAATTGAACTTGTGCTAGGTTCTCAGTTGCCCAATTGGCCATCATATGGCACTACATATATTGAGAGTGGTAACTATAATATAGAGTGTCAAATGAAGCAATTGACAGAGGAAGGCAAGATTTAACACAATACTTCTCCTTGGGGATTCCTTGATTTTATTGTTCTGAACAAAGAGAATGTTAAGTGGCAGTTTGGTTACTGATTATCAAGCTCCTAATTCAAAGAACTGCTATCCACTTCCCAAGATCAATTATCTTAAAGAGTAGCTTTAGGGAGCTAAGCACTTCAGATTTCACGAAGTGCACATGGATCTTCATGTGCAATGTCCTCTCTTAGGGCATAATTTAGATAAAATAAAATATTCTAATGTTAATATCTTAAATATCAAATTTATATGACGAGTATTGTTTTAACACACCTCTATGAATCATTAAGCTTGGTATAAAGTGTCAATTAGCAATTAATAAGGGACTATAAAACATAATCCTACCATTCATTTGGTCATTCAAATTTGACTACTAAATTCTTTTAGTCTTTGCTTTCACTCACAAGTGTTGCATTAATCTAGTTTTTTTCCCCCATTGTTGTTTGGACACAAAATGTCAAGTTGATTTGATGGTGTAAAAAGGTTCTATCTACCCCATCATTCTATGACAAGTATATCTTGGGCTTGGGCCAGAATTTCCACATTTATAAAGGTTTAGTTTTTTGGATGTGATTCATTGAGCCAACCTTTAAGGACAATTTTTAAAGTAATGTCAAAGCAAATTGCATTATACAATTTTATAGGTCTCCTGTCTAAGTAATTGTTAGTTACTACTACTCAGAATTCATTATGAAGGAAATGCTGAGGAAGATTGAATTGTATGTAACTCATTCAGATTTTATCAAAACAGCTAAAGAAGGACTGGTTAGTACTACTCCAAATTCATTATGAAGGAAATGCTGATAAAGATTGGATTGTAAGTTATCAACCTTCACTGTGAAATAGTCATGCATTCATCTCGATGAACTACAGTTTGCAATACAGAGATAAGCAGTATCCCTTTTAAGGGTTAACAGGGGTCTCACAACAATTTGAAAGTCCCCCATTTAATTGTTTGTCACCAATATCATTGTGCAGAACATACTCGTTAGGAATGATCTAACTGAGAACTAATGACAGGACAAGACAATATTTATATGAGCTGAACAGAAATACCTCTGTCAGAATGAGGGTATCAATAGCACAAGGACTTAGTGATCATGTTAAGTACCCATCCATTGGGCTTTAATATAACAAATTACTAATCTGGATCAACAACCATGTTAACAAATTATCACTATCACAAATGTGCTATCTGGTATGCTTCAGGTAAGAGTATTATAACAATTATGTTCAAGGCAGATTTGAATGCGAGTGTCAACAAGACTCATCTTGATCACCAAAAAACTATATTGGAGTTCTAAAAAGGTTGTTGCCTTGTAGATAGTGGTCCCTTTGCTTTTTATGGATGTCCAAGGTCATAAGACCCCAAACTAGCAGATTGTATATGAAAAGAAGCTAAGGTGCAGAAAATGCTTCATACACTAATCTAAGAACATAGATGAATAGAAAATATGATCTAAATTAATTTATAGGAATAAATGACATAATTGAATCATTCACCATAACATAATGATGTATCTTGGGAAAACTCTTTCAGGAAAAAAACCCTTGAACCTGCAAACTCCAAACGAATGTATTAATCAACAACAATATTGGTTATAATATAATTCAGGCAAGTAGATTTCACAAGAGACAACACCAACACTTGAAATGGAGTAATATTGGCAGCATGACAACACCCATACAATACACTATGTAAACTCCATCTCAAGCACTCAAAAAATAGAGAAACGAATAAACCACCATAGGGAAATTACAAAACCATGAGCTAATACCACCCAAAAGTTGTGCCCCAATCCCCTAAATCCCAAAATAATTCTATAAGAATTCGTCATAACATGCCATAGTTATCCTTTCAACTTGGATACTCCAATTTGTCCTATTCAAACAGTCACAATGACATGTCATAGGTTGGTGAATGTTCTTGGTCAACAAGTATAACTCCCTCTTACAACTCTCTTATTTGTGATAGATGTGTTTACGTTCTTGATGTGGGAGAGGAAATTCCCAGAAGCCACAACTTTTGATTCAAGATTCAATTGAGCCCAAATTAAAGATCACCTTTTCTTGTTGGAAACTTGCAGCCATTTAAAGACAATTTCCACATAACCCAAAAGAGAAATTTATGCAACTAAGTATTCAGAATCCACATGCAAGAGAATAGACAACACACCCATGAAAATATGACACAAGATATACCCTAGGAAAACCCTCAAGAGGGAAAAAACCCAGCCTCCAAAAACATCCATCACTCATGTATTATTCAGCAATAAATATTACAATACATCTTCAGAGTCTCCATGAACACCATTGAAGCATCAAGCCCTCTCCAAGCAATCCATGTGAACAAGCATGTGACCACACATCCCATGCTATGCTTCAAACCCTCACAAATGCTAACAAGAGCTAACATGCAAACTTACCAACCTAAACAATTACTCTTGTGGTTGCTTTTATAGAAATAAGCTCCCACAAAACCACCAAGTGGTATTACACAAAACCATGAGATTACAAAACCATGTCCCCTTATTTAATATTGGGTACTTTATTTATTTATTTTTCCCAATAATAAATAATTACATTTTAGCAACTTAACTTATGTCCCAATGTTACATGCAACATAAAGTGGCCCCAAGAATAATTACATTAAATATATTATGCAAGGTGTACAACACGTTTTCCTAACATTTCTATCATTCTCCCACTTGTCAAACACTTTGCAAGAGCAAAGGAAATATCATTATCAACTATTTTCTAGGGGTCGAGAGGCCCATAGACTTACTACACCACCTGAACTTCTATGTGCTAATTGGCTCGATCAAAGCATTCGTAACGTTCTCTAAAGTATCAATTTTCTCCAACAATACCCTCCCATTGTAATGTCCCCTTTTTTCGTGAGCGATGGAGTTCAGAGGAATTAGCCTATTCTTGATCCTCGTAGGCTAATGGGGTTTGATAAGAGGTTCGTTTGGCAGATACCCAGTTGATTGGTTGGCTCATTTCGCGACTTTATGAAGGTTTTCCTAGTATCATCATGGATATTTCTATTTATGGAAACCTTTATATTATATTATAATGTTATGTTGCACTTTATTAGTGAGATTATATTTTATATTATTATAAAGTGCAATATTAAAATAATAAAATAATATTATAATATTCCTTCTAGAAGGTGACTTGGGAAAGTTCTAGAAGGAGGTCGACCTCTTGAGGAAAAAGTATAAATAAACATCATGGGCCTCATTCTCATCATCCAGATTTGTTGTTGATGTTGATGTTTGTTGTTGATGTGCATTGTGGAGCCTAGGGTTTCTGAAGTTGTCACAGTTGGCCATTGAGAACGAAAACTCTCAATTGGTAGGCAATTTTGAGGGTGTGAAATATCACCTGAATTATTGCAGTTGGGAGGAAGATACTTAAGTTTTCCATTGGTGCTTCATTGTGAAATATATTTGAGTACAATTGCTGATGAATTATTGTACTTTCTGAATAAGGGTTTGGATTCAACACAACAACTGAGGTATTGCTGGGTTGATCATTTTATTGATCAAATTTTGCATAGTTCGATTGGTGAAGCTTTTGGAGACATTTTGATAATTGAAGTCTTCATCCTTTGCAGGTAGATTTGCATTTTTGCATATTCAGATTTAAATATCAGTTGTTTTTAGATTTTCATGACAGCTTATTGAGTTCATCAATTTCACTCATTGAGGGCTTAATGTGCATCGACTTATTTTCCTCATTGGAGCATACATTTGTGGAGGCCTCGTATTGATTTTGTGGTGATTGAAAGGTGCATTTGGAGGCATTTCAGTGCCCCTGTTATCAGATTACAGTCACAGTTGCTGCAGACAAGGATCCTACGATTTTGTTCATAGCACTTCAAGGGAACAACGATTTCACATGGAAATGTGGGTGCTACCTTCCTAAGAGCATGGCGATGAAGATTGGCATTTAGAAGCAGAGTTTCATGATGATATTTATTTATTTCATCAATTTAGTCCAGAACAGGGGCGGCACCATCAAGTATTGTTTTGGGTTCATTTCCAAAGGAAAGGCTACAAGATTTCCAATCAATATTGGAGACAATCATTATCAGGTTCTTTGTCATTCATCTGAGCATTTATTTATGTCCATTGCATTGTCATTTTTTAGATGCATAAGTTGCAGCTGTAGCTAATCATTATACTCAGACTTGTCATTAAATTTCAGACTTGGCATTGTTGTTACATCTTCATATTTGCCAAGAGTCTTGGCTAATTCATGTTACATTGTATATGGATTTGCAAATTGAATAAGAGAGCTGCAAGTTGGAGTCCTATAGTTGCTTTAATGATCATTTAGAATAGTGCATTAGAATGTATGCCAAGTGTTTGTAAAAATGTGCTTGGCTATACGTATGCATTTATTCATTAGAAACTCATGTAAAGGAAAGTGAATGAAGTGAATTTCATTCTCAGCTCATTGTTAGATCATTTAGCATTCATTAATTAGCATTTGCATCACCCACTTTCAGTCAAAGGGCAGACCTTGCAAACTAAAATATTGTAACAGTCATATACCCCTTGTATGCCAACTGTTTGACATAATGTCAAGTGGCTGAAGATGAATAATTTACATATAGAAATCATTGAAGTGCATTGTAAATGATAAAAAGAGGTTGTATATGCATCTAGATGATAGTTTAGACATCATAGTGTTGAATTGTAATCATTTGAAGTCTTCCTTTAGCGTTTATCAAGCAAACATCAGACTGAAACCACAGACCAGCAAGCTGAAAGTTTTCATTTGAAGTGTTTGATGAAATTCATTGAGCTCATCTTCAGCATTTTGAGGCCAGTTTTGAGCAAGGTTCATTACACCCATCTTCTACCATGTCACAAACAAAATGATATTGTACATCAATGTGCTTCATTCATGTGTGAAAAGTGGGGTTCTATACCAAGTTGATGGTACTTTGAGTATCACAGTAAATTTAGCTGCCCTTCGACACAATTCAATATTTGAACACAATCTCAAAAGCCAAATGGACTCCTTACAGGTATGAGTAGCTACCAAGTACTTTGCCTTTGTTGTGGATAAAGCTATGTTACCAAGTTCTTTAGAGCCCTCTTGTATTTGTCTAGTTCAAGTTTGGGGCTGGGACAATGGGGGGTTTGCCCACGGTTTGCTCAGGTGCCCGAGGCCGAGCAAGTTGGGCCGAACCCAAGAGGACCTATGTATACCCATGTGGAATATAATAAAAAATTCAAAACTTAATTCTTCTCAATTCTTTTGTAAAACAAAAAAGCATTTACCAACTTTAATTTCACTGTAAAGTGATCTTCATTCACTTATTTAAAAACTATGTAGCCCTCATCATTTGGATTGGTTAGAAACATTAGCTTCATTGCTAGTTTTTTGAAGAATGAAGATTTGGTTAGAAATAGTAAAGGCTTGGTGTTGTAGACACATAGTGATAAAACTGTGAAAATGGCATGTTCCATGAAGTTTGTGTGGTTTTAAAAGTCCTTAATTTGTGCTTGGTGTCCCTTAAGGGGCATTGCTCCCTGACCCCACACCCCTAGACTCTTGTGAGGGGTGTTGCCCCTTCACCTTGTTGGGGGCATTTCCTCTCGACCCCCACAAGAGGTGCTACCCCTTGACCTCATTGGGGGCTTTGCCCCCAAACCCCTGCCAACCATTGTCACCAAATCTAGGCCCTTGGTCTTGGTGCACTCCAAATTGTGTCTCTTGTCACATAAGAAACCTGATTACGAGGGGGTGATGAGGAATTGGGATATAACTCTTGAATGTGCCGACTTTGATGCTACTATTGCACAACTTGCCAAAATCTATATAGATGAGGCAACATGTACATATGACATGGCTAGTGGGAGTGGCATTGCTGCTGATTGTGGTTCAAATAAAATTGAACCAAATATTGACTTTGATGCTCTCGATGAAGAGCAATACGAAGATTGTTGAATATTGATTGTAATTTTCATTTTGAATTGACATTTGACAAATTACTGAATTACGAATTTACCATTGTTTTTTTTTTGCAAATTATTATGTATTTAAATATTTTGTTCATTGGCAATTATGAGTATCATTGTTTTTATAATTTTTAATATGTATAAAATTATATAAATTTTTAATACTTAATATTGTAGAATAGGGTAAAATCAAGGTGCAAAGCATGAATCAATAGTATCAACCACCAACTACCTAAAACTGAAGCCCTAAAGACCCTAATCCAACAATGAAGCACAAATGAACATAGAAACATAAATAACAAAGCAATAATACCATAATTCCTATGCCATGGTTGAATCACCTTCATTGCTCTTCTCCATTTTGCTTTATTTGCTAACTTGCCCTTAGATTTGTAGTATGCAAGAATAA
>VDFB02000017.1:424402173-424440565 GCA_007258455.2 Sequoia sempervirens
TGGCATAGGAACACCATTCTTTCCTAGGAAAGCTTTGATACCTTGTCCTAGAATGCCACACAAATGGGCTTTCACTTGACTATATGAGCTTGAATCCCTAACATTGCATCCTTTGCAAATCCATATATACCCCTAACCTCCTGGAACTAGTTGTATCATATCAACATACTTTCAAAGAGGAGAATTTGAGTTTGTTTTGAAGTGGGATTGGGCCATGGAGATAGAACTAGTTGCTATTGTAATCCCTATGGCATCAAGTTTGATAAACAATACATTCAAAACAAATGGAAACAATATAATTTATATAAATCTTATTTAGTATTTTAGGTAAATTGATGCATTCATAGAAGAACGAAAACAAAACAAGAGTGTTTGTTTGTAAAACTAAAAGTAGAAAAAAAAAAGCCAAAAGAAGTTACCACTCCCAAAAACCTTCCTCTACGATCTCCTTGGTAGTGAATGGGCTCTTGCACATGCACAAGAATAGCAATGCAACTACTTTGGGACCTTCAATCATTGATCTTCAATTCTCTTTGTGTAATGACAAGCAAGAAGGAATGGCTTTTTTTCGCAATCAAGATGAGGTAAAATGAGTTTGTTTTAGTGTTTCAAATGGTTTAGATGGCACTTTTATGGTTAGGGATTTATTTTGGTCAATCATAGTCAAAGTCAAATGCCAAAAGATATTAAAAAAGCAAAAAAAATGCATCTAAAATGTGATGGGTTCACTCTAGGTTTGTTGAATGTCTGCAAAGTTCCATGTGGTTTTGCCTTGGTTTGTCTTGGATAATCCACAGTCTATATCTTGTACTTTGTGCAAAACTTTAGACTGATTGACCCAAATCATGAATCTGGTTGTAACTATACTCAGATTTGGAGCTAAACACCAGTGAATTAGCAACATAGTTTATAATATATTAATTTTCTTTAATTTCAACTTGTCATAGTTGGGGCAATCCTGTTTAGGCATATGTTGTGTCCCTCCATGATGTGGTCTAGATGAAGAGTGCTATCCTGTGTTACAACTTTGACCTATAGATGGTTGCCCACTTTGTAGCAATTGTTGGCTCATGGTATTGTATTTGGCATTAAGTCTAATCGATCAACTGTCAAGGATTTTTGGGTCTCACCAATTATTATTGCAACTTTGTCAGAGATTGGTAAAATGCAGCTTCTTTAATGACAATGTTAAGAAAAGAGGCATTCATAGTGGAGCATGCCTTGACCTTCTCAGACGTCTTATGTGTACCACACCTATACTTGCCATGCCCAGTTTATCCAACCTGTTTGTCATTGAAAGTGATGCTTTGAGGGGTAAGAAATGGCATAGTGTTGATGCAAGAAGAAAAACCCTTGGTGTTCACTAGCAAGGCACTGCTAGGCAAAAATCTAGTAAAATTTAACAATGAAAAGGAAAAGTTAGCCATTCTTCATGCTGTAACTCATTGGTGGCCATGCTTGTGGGGCAACATTTCTATGTCAAGATGGATCATCACAACCTTAAGAATTTCTTGGAATGAGTCTCTTTGCTTGAACAACATAAATTGGTCACTTAAATTAGTAGGTTATGATTATGAAATTATCTATAAGAATGGAAAAGAGAATGTTATGGCAGATGCTTTATTTCACAAATTGTAAGACCATGGGACATTATGTATTTTATCCTTACCAACACAAGACTAGCTTTAGGGGGCCAACAAGAGTGGCAACATGATGTGTAGGTTCAGCAATTCATTCATCAGCTAACCAATCCCATAGCTAAGCCAAGATACTCTGAGATGGCCAATACTTGCTTTAGAAAGTGCATATTGTGCTGTCTGTGAATTCTACTCTTTAGGGACAACTTGTTGTAGGAATTACATGCATAGCCATTTGTAGGGAATTCTAATCTCTTATAGATGTATGAATGAGCAAAAATAAATTTCTTCTGGGCTGGCATGAAATAAGATGTCAAGAAATTTGTTGAGTGATACGTGTCAATGCCACAAAGGAGAAACTGCTAGGATTATGAGCACTCTACAGCCATTCCCCATTCCAACTATTGTATGAACAAACATCTCCATGGATTTTATTGATTGGTTGCTTGAGTCAAGCAGCATATTAGTCATTTTGTGGTGGTTAATCCTCTCTCTAATAAGTTTTTGGAACTTTCCTATCAACTATCCACTTTTCACTTTTATCTATTACAAATAATTCAAATTCACAATACTGTTAGGGGTCTGAGAATGCATTACTTAATTAGTTTAGAAAATCTACCTGCTTTACTCCTGTTTAGCATAGTTTATAAACTTAACCCAAAGATAATTTGACATTTTCAGGACTTAGGCTTGGCCCAATTACTATTGATTTAGATAGAGTGAAGTGAAGTGAAATTTCATGTCGTTGAATTTGCCTCATTTCCAATCTTACATGCTTGTGGTCCAATGGCTAAGTTTGAGGAAATGGTTTTCTACATGGTGCAATGTTCCATCCTCACTAGTGGTGGTAGTACTACCATACAACTTATAATGCCTGTATCTCAGTTTTTTATGTTTCTTTTGTATGCACACCACACAATGATTCAGTTAGTTTTGTAGTCACACCGTACAGTGCATTTTGGTTGCTCTTGCATTTACACTAACTGTAATTCTGATTGTTATAATAAAAGACTCACATGTCTCATTTCCTAAACCTTTGACATCATTCTATTCACTCAATAATAAATGGAACTTATTACCATTTATACATGAGGAAATCAAGCTATGATGGAAATTATGACGCCTCAGATCTTTATGTATTCACTCTTGTACTTGAAGTAAGTAGTGCTTTTCAGTTAGGTACTTGTACCATGCAGTGCTTCTGATAAAATCATAAATGTAATAAAAGCTTTATTTTTTTTTTCCATGGAAATAATGATGCCTCAGATCTTGGTTATGTATTACTATTCACTCGAGTACTAGAACCAAGTGGCACTTTTTAGTTAGTTACTTGCACTATGCAGTGCTTCTGATCAGTGTAATAAAATCTTCAAAACAAATTTCGTCATTTCTCTAATCATTTACATCAATTGTGTTTGACCAAATAATAAATTGAACTTACATATTTCTTTGTGTTCCTGAAGTCTCAGTTTTCTTTAGTTTACTGAATCCTTTCTTGCTTCTGAGTATAACCATACAATGTTACACTAAAGGAAAGTTAAAACTCTCTCTTGAAAATCTCAATTTTACTATTTTAATAGAATATTATTTATTTCCAATTTCTGTAACTCTATCATAATTCCTTGTGTTTACAGAGAGCATGGAGTTGTAGGTGATATGAGGGATGCATGGGCAAATGCTCGCATGAGGAAAAATGTCTCCCTTATACACACATACCATGGATTTAAAGGTACATGTTCTTTGGTTCAGTTTGGAGGGTTCAGTCAATTGTATGGCTGTCATATTGGCTAGAATCAATTTCTGGTTACTGTTTTAGTTTCCTTGTTATATGCATACTATCCATGCCCTTCCCATGTGAAAATGCATATGGAGAGTCATGTATCCACTTTGACTGATTGCAGGGGATAAACAGGGGACTCTAGAATTCCTAAAGCTATTTTTTAGAGCTCTTTGCCTGTGTTGGGATCGCCAAAATCAAGACTTGCACATGGACTGGATTCTATTTAGGGGACGATCATTGGCTCCAGTTTCTTGTGAAGTTGTAAATGATAATACTGATGGTGTTTATCCATCTGATCATTACCCATTATATGCAGAGTTTATGCTTCCCCGGACTGTGAGGTCGGTTGAGGAGGCTGCTTAAAACTCCAAATTTTAAACCTTAAACAGTCTTTTGTGCAGAAACTTTATGTCGGTGGTTTATCAATTTATCATTCATATTTTATGTTTTGGCATATTGTAGTATAGATAGATCAGCAGCAATAGGAAATATTTATTGTCCTTGTATCTAAGCATTTCCATGTCTTCCATTGTGGAATAATTAATTCATGCTCATGAGCAGTGCAGCGTTGACAACCTGAATTTATTATCTTGAACACATGATAGCATTTATGCAGTCTTTTTTTGTGAAGTGTAAGCAAGTACATTAACAAGAATTATGCTGATTGTATACTTGTCGATGCATCATTGAACTATTTGGTGCAATATTTTCAGCTAATGAACTTAATAAACCAGTGTTGTAAGCTCACAAGAGGGTGAAGCAGATTTAGGTGCAAAGCATTTTATAATAACATTATGCTGCATATATTCTACTTCTCAAAGCATGCAAAAGTTGCTGATGAATAGTAGCAGAAGGATGTACTGATATTAGCCTTGCAGTTTCTGAGTTAAATTCAGTTTTTTTTGTTGAATTATTTTCAGTTATTATTGAAGTCTGAAATCCTAGATCACAATAACTGTGGTTTTTGTTTTTAAAATCACAAGGTCAGGAATTCAATAGAAGTCCGTGATTAACTTCTATTTGAGTTTAAATCTTTCTTCCCCGGGTGGCATTTGTCGAGGTATTTGATTGACAAAGAAGTCTTCTCTCTTTGTGTTTCAATCTGCATTTGATGGGATGGATACCTTAATTACAAATTTGGCTATCTGACAACAGCTATAAGCATCGTGATGTCTACCAGTGGTTTTAACGGAAAACAGTAAATTTTGTTGATGAAAAATGAGTTTTAATTAATTAATTCTTTGAATATCCATAATCTGGATTTTGGTAATGTCATATGATAAAGAAGGGTTTGCGTAATAAATTGTTAGGGCTAATTAGAACAGACAAGAAAGTGAGCTTGCTTAAGATTTATTATATACTGATAAAGCTGAGCTTCCTACAGATTTTGAAGGCCAGTTAACCCGTGAAAGGGCTAAAGCAAATGACATGCCAAAAATAACCATATTCGGGGTGAAACAAATATTTGAACAACACAATATATGCACTTATTGAAGTTACGTCTTTTTTAGTACATTGAGTGAAAACTGGGAAGAGAGGCCTTGTGATCAACATCTATCACTGAATGATATTATACCAGGTCAAATTCATATGCTTGCTGTCTTTGTTCTTGCTAATTAAATTGTATTATACTATGTTTAGTGAAGCCTAAAATAGCTCAAACTACCACTTAAGGAGGCATGCTACTCAAACAAACTAACATAGGCTTCAACAAATCACATTCGACTCAAGTTAGTGGATATCAACTACCAACACACTAACTTTTAATTCATTAATAAACCTCAAGACAGTTCTCTTATGAGTAAGGCTTGACATATATCTTTGCTCATTATACAACAATTGAAAATTATCCATGCCAAATTACATATAGCCATCGCATGACTTTATTTGTTCTACTTCGTTAATGAATCTAGACATCATCTCTTAACTTGGATGAGATACAAGCAATGAATACAAAAGAAGTAACTTCTATGAAATTCTTAACAACTGTAGAACAGATGTGCTTACAGTATATTGAGAGTAGACAGCTTCAGGTCGAACAAGTTTACTCATTCAAGTAGATACAGTGAAAGAAACTTCTTGCGTTATTCCGTTCCTTTGTTTGCCAGAATGACTTTATCTTTAATTCTTAGCCCATTTTTCATGAGTAGGTCTATGATCTATTTTCATCCTATTTGTAGATCAGCGTCGAGCATTTTATGAACCTTTTTATTCTATGCCAATGCTAAGTGTCATAAAAGCCAAAAAAGAAGAAAATAAACTCAACTGGAGAAAAGCATCTTGCATGGCATATTCAGTGCAAAATTTGCACGACCATAATAAGTTTTGGTAACTTTGGATAGCAACGAGTAAGACATGCATGGCCTAAGTAAGAGTCACATGGCTTTTATTAATAATGGTTTTGGATTCTGATTCGTATTTTCTCAAATTAATTGAGAATATTCTGAAATTATTCTTTCTTTTCTTAGAGCAGTTCCATTATCTCATTGTTCTCCTGCTTAATTATAGAATGATGAGAATATACTTAATTAAACCTTGTATAAGGTTGAAAACATGTTTTGCCAACTGTTGCTACTATTAACACTACAATGACTATTCCTTTTGGCCAAGCACATTGTGCATATTTCTTAGAAGAGTAACTCAAGATTATGTTTTGTTTTAAACTTTCTAAGAATTGCCATGGAAATTTCATTGTAAGTTGTCCAAATTTTTAGTTTTTTGCTACAATTTTCATTATATTCCTATATATTTGGAAAAAAGGTTAACTAATCATATTCTAGGTCTTTTATGCACTTAGAAGGAATCTGCCAAGTTATGAAAGTTATAAATACAAAGGCCTTTTTTAGTGTCCATTGAATAAGTAGGGTGTGAGTACTTGTTTGAGGGAGCACTACAATGTGTGTTAGTATGTGAAAAGATTATGAAAGTGTACGGAAATTAGGGCAAAGGATACTTAGGGAAGTTGAAAAAATTGATCTATGTGGGCCAAATGTGATGACAAAGTGAAGTAGTGCTAGAGAAAGGAGGTAAGATACATTTGGGCACCTACTCATGCTCGCAATGATGTGATTGTTCAAGCTAAGCTAAGTTAAGCTAACCCTTGATCTTGTAATATACCAATAAATAATAGATGTAATGTGGCAACAAAACCCCCAATTGTAATTTGGTTTATATTTTACATATGCCATGCCCTTTTGTGAGCTAGGGTATGTTGCTTTAGGAGGAGAAAACAAGCTTAAAATGAAATGAACAGAAAAATATGCACTAGGTAAATTAAGAGAATAGTAATAAAGCATTTTTATTTGAAAGGCCCATCCAATGTTGAGATTTTTATTGTCAAAGTTGTTAAAGGTGATCCTTTGGATGCATTGCTAGTGGAATAATGTGATACTTGTAGACTCAAAGTGAGTATGAATTACATATGATATGGCCTTAAATGCAATGCTTTCTCCTAAAAAAGATTGTTTGAAAGTTTGCATTATGTAGATGTTGAAAAATGGATGTAAAATGGTATGTAAAAGTTTCTTGGTTGAAAGTGAACTCGTAACCATAAATGTTTTTGGAATTGTTGAGTAAATTTTTTCAATGAGGAAGCTTATCTCACTCTTTTAATAATGTTATGCTTGAAACACGTATGGAGAAAAGGGTTGAATGAAGCATGGGATGAGTAAGAGACAATCATACTAAAAAAGAGAAGGATGAGACAAAGGGGAGATGAAGGTGTCAACAAGGTGACTTAAGTTGAAATCATACACCCTATCAATTCCTTAATGCTAGAAGTCATTAACATCTAGACTTAAGACCCCTCTTTTGGTTGTACTTGGTATGACAATTATCATGAATATATCCTTTGATAGCTATGCTAAAAAGATGAGGCATCAACTAGATAATGTATGCTATCCACTCCTTAAAACTTATGTAGAGCCAATTACCTTTATCAATTGATGTTTTTTTTCTTTAATCATGTGTGACACATTTTGCATTCTTACTTTGTCTACTTGTGTACTACTTACAACTTTTAGCTCTTATTGAGGCTAATTATGGAGACAAAGCATTTGGTTGGAGAAGGATCTGTGTCTCATCTTTAGACTCTAGGGAATTTGGCTTTTGTATTATGCTTTGACATTAAGTTGTCTATGAATTTGAAAAGTATGATTCTATAAATTGGTTCCCCTTATACAAATATGAATGGCTATCTATGGGTGTGAAAGATGACAAAACATGAATGTATTTTAGTTTACTTAGGGATTCAAAAGCATTAGACTTTGAGATACTCTTAGACTTGCATCTTATCAAAAAACACCAATTAAAACTTTATGGTAACAAAAAAACTGGCAGTGGAAAATAAAGGATGGTGGAGATTGAGTTCCGTAGTTAAAGAGTGATGCAAAATGCTACCATAATGACAAAATCGAGTCATAGAATGTGTGCAAGATGAATAGAGGGGCATGCCATTATATATGAGTTGTTGCTTTGTTGGGTTTAGAGGAAATAATCAAGGATACTTTCAATTGTGATTAAAAAGTACAATTAGTTGTAAATTGGAAATTTTGATTGATAAGATAGTAAAATAGAAAAGTGGGGGATTGAAGGTAAAGTTGAACGGTAGTGATAATTGTTTAAAATAAAGTTCTTGATAGAGAAGAGCTAAGAGGTTGGATGGAAAGACATTGGAATGGTAATATGCAACAAATAATCCACATTTAATATTGAAAATGGAAGAGCTAATATGTTGTAGATATGATTAAAGCACGATTGGAAGGATGGTTGAACTAAATGTAAGGATGGATGCAATTTCATGAATGTGAGCGTGAACATAATATTGGCTAGTGGTTAAAATGAATGTATTTAAACTCAAGTAAGATGGATACTAAAAGTGAGTATGTGTAATGCTTTGATTTGCTTTTTGTATAATGTGTCTAGGGAAAATAGTCAAGTTTCTAGATAAGTCTCATGTGAAATGAACTTGTGGATTGATGTGTCATGATGGAAGTTGTACATCCAAAGTTAAGGAAGCTTTAGAGTCAAAAACTAGAATGTGACTATTCTAGCATCAATCTAGATACTTTTGTTGTATATGCATAGTGTAGGATATAGTGTTAAATTCCAATTAGTGCAAGATTCTTAGATAGTCTTAATTCAATATTTTGTTCGTGGGTTCAACTTTATTGTTATGTTGTTAACAATATAGGGCATAAAGCTTGTGAGTTGTCTTGAATTTACTGCAGGTCCTTCATCTCTTTATTTCTTGGATTACCAATCTTATAAAATTGTTGTATGAAGGACAATAGGGTGATGGATAAGTTGATTGAGCACACATTTAGAAATAGTAGCTCATGGAAGCTACTCAAGGTTGGATTCCATCCACTTAGAGAAATATTTAATAGATGTGGTAATTTGTGGTGGGCAACTTAAGTTTGGGATAACTTATCAATAAGATATAGACCCCACATGGGGAAGACCCATGGAGCCTCAATGGCTTCATGTTTAGTGAAAGGTAAAAGATTGAGTTAGGATTTTAGGCTAGTTCTAAGTAATACATCAGTTTGGTCTATGAGATTGCCCTTGTGGAAGGAGCATGAATAAACATCCATTGCATTTTAAAGGCTTACAAATTTTAGTAGATTGATGTGAATAAATTGTCATAACAAGCCAATAATCCTTGCACACAAGTTTGTAGGATATGAATGCTACTATTATTCCTACTATGAACACTAACCTACATTTTCCTCAAAGATTAACAAATATTAGCATTATTAGTCAAATTAAGCAAACCAAATAAAGCATTCCTATGAAATACTTGAACATGCTAAATATGCAAACGAGATAATAAGAACCAAAGAAACTAAATGAAAGCATATAAAAGCCTATTCAAATTCTATCCCATAGTGGGAGTGGTGCTCCTTTGATGTGGAAAGAATGCCCTTTCCCACCCCCTTGTTGAATAAGCTTGGATGATGTTGAAGCAAAATGCTCTCAAACATATGTGATGAAGCCCAATTGCCCTCAAAGATAATGATAGCAATTGAAGGATAATGATTTTGCATAAAGAAGTGGATCCATTTTTCATAGAGAAACCCTCTATAAATAGGGTTGAAGGGTTGAAGAATGAAGAGATTGGAGGAATGTGGGATTAAAGGAGAGCCAATAAGATTGTGACACTTGCCACAAGGCTAATGGGTGAGGATGGAGCACATTTTGAAAAATGTGAAGAGTTAAGAGGATGTAAGAGAGATTAATGCATATGGTTGTGAGTGTAAGAGAATGTGAGAGAGGATGTAGGAGAGATTAATGCCTTTGTAAGAGGCATTAATATTTGGGTAAGAAAGTCAAACAAGTGGAGTTATTGAAGGAATATTTTCAAAGAATATGCCTTTGTGAGGGAAAATAGGTTAATTAGTTAATTAAAAGATTATTTTCATGTGCAAGTTGGTTAGTTGATTAGGGGTTTAGTTTGACCAAGGTTGAGTCAAAAGCTAGAGAATGGGTAATGATGATTAGGAGTTAATTAATCCAGAATTAATGAACTTGAAGGGATTAGGAGATTGTGACATTTGATTTAAATAATTTGATTTATTAAATAAGATGAGAGGACTTTAGGGTTTTAATTAAATAAATTGATTTATTTAATTAAACATGATGAACATTAGTGAATTAATCTAATAAATTGGTTTATTTGATTAATAGTAGAAATGATGTTAATTAATCATATTTAGATGCATAATGTCAGTCAGGCCTATTTGAGTGTCTACACCTACCTTAAATTCTCCTATGTACTCTAAGGGGTTAGATATCATCTTTAGGAGCACATCATAGAAGGGTTCTTGCATAGGTTTGGTAGTAAAGTGTCATATAAAAATATGTATTTAAAAACATCTTTCTTGGTTCTAATGTGTTCTTTATGTTCACCCTAAGGTGGCTAGGTTTGATTTTCTATGATTTGTATAATATCTTTGTACTAGATCTTTAGTGTGAGGACTTCTATTACATATATTAGAGGATCATTTTGAAAATCCAAAAGTATTGGATGAATTGCAAAGTTTAACAAGTAGCTTGTCATGTGACACCCCTTCGTTTTGTTATGTTTTTCTTGATAGCTCAGATACTTTGTTAGACCTTATTTTATGTTATGGTTGTTCTATCGCTGACAGTGGAGCAATGATAGACTATATGGATGTGATGATACATTATATGCATGGTGATTATGCTTAATATGCTTTATGTTTGCATAGATGCTTGGTTGTGATGACATTTCTATATATGCTTATTGTAGTTTAATTGATATATTATCTCGTCAGTTGATGTGACATTGTATTGGTGAAGAGAACGGTATTGCATCACTTGCTTGCAAGTGCCCTGTGATTTTCGCGATTCTCTCTTCACGGTGTGTATGAATTATTATCTGTATACATGTACGACTTTTGCTTGTGTTGTAGGTTTGCAGGTACAGGACAATGACTTCACCTGGTTTCATAGGTCTGAGCGTGTCCACTAATCAACAGTAATGATTGGGAGATAGTAACTGGTTAACCTTGTCAAACCATTACCTTAGCATAGTGTGTTGTCAGTCCGTATGTTGGTCATGATCCTTGTCCATGTTGTTCTTGGTCTTTTATTATTGTGCAAGTTTAATTTTGAGGATTAAAATGTGTGTTTTGATTAAGTATTTAATTTATGGTATTATTGATGTGAAATCTTTAGAATAAATAAATTTAATTTAATTATGTTATTAAGTAATTTTAATTATTTAATTAAATGGGAATTAAATAAATAAGATTATTTAAATTTGTTGAAATATATAAATTGTTTTTAATTTTAAATGCATATTTTGGAAAAGATCTCAGAAATATCTTGGTTTGTTAAAGAAAAGATATTTGTTGTGTGAACTAGAAGTTAGAAAGATTTGTTTTTTGACTGTCTTAAAATCGATTTACGGAGAGATTGATTGAATTGGGGAAAGAAGAGGAAGTTGTTTTCACGGGAAAAAGAAGAACAGAGGTTTTTGGGAAAAAAAAAGGATTTCTTCTGTGGTTTGAAGAAATTGTAGATCTTAGAAGCTTTTTGATAATTTAAGAATCTAGTTGTTATATTATTGGTTGTGTATTTATGTTCTCTGGGAAGTGGCAATTTTTCTGGAGGAAGCTTTGGCAACATTGTCAAATTGAAGTTTACAGAGAAGCTCGACATCAATCCTCGAGGCAACAATTCTTCTGGAATAGGTTCCTTAATTGTTTTTGTGAATTTTGTATTGAAAGAGTTATTTAATTATTGTAATGCAAATCGGAAAAGATTAGAAGAGGTTTTCATTATTGTAGAAGCTTTTGTTTTTTTAAAAGATTGCCGTGAAAATTGAACCTCTATAGAAAACAATTTAGATCCTCTATGTAAATTGATCATTTGAAATAGATTGAAACAAAAGGAAATTATAGATCTCTATAGAAAATCATCTTTTTGTTTTGGTTTCCCAATTCTTTTTAATTGTCTGAGAAAAGGAAATCTCTCCTGTAGAAAACTTCTTCTGTGGAAATTTATTGCCCAACTTGAACCATTGTTTGGATTAATTTATATATATATATATGTACATATACATATATATTAAAATATATATGTACATATACATATATATATATATATTATATATATATATATATATATATATATATATATATTATATATATATATATAAATATTTGATTTTATTTAAAACAGTGATTTTCCAAGGAAAATTTTAAATTAGAATGAAATTGAAAATCGTCGTACGACGAATTCGTGTGAATTATTGTTTAAACATTGGCAAAGTTTTTTGGGAGGGGAATCGTTGGCTATCCCCAGCGCCGACTCCCCTTAGAGGGAGGGTCGACACTATGAGGCAGTCGACGTTGCTCCTGCCATGCCCACGCCTCCCCTATAAGGGGTAGGCTGTACAGAACGCGGCAACTATATTCATATAGTCCGCGGGTTATAAATCGTGCCCTTTGTGAATTCTGTTACTTTGTAATTTGGTAATTAATATATATTATATTTATAATATATATATTATATGTAATATGCAATATATATATATATATATATATTATTTATATATATATGTTATATGTAATATATATATTATATATATATTTATATTATTTGTAATATTTTGTCATTTATGACCAATGAAAATAAATTTTGTGAGGAAATGAATTTGTGGTATTAAATAAATGAGGTTCTTTTAATATACAATTGATTTAATAATTAAATAATATATTTATATGTATATATATAATTACATATAATTATATATATACATATTAAATATATTTATTTAATGTTTGAATTATACAATAAATATTTGCAAGCACGATTAATTAAATTGAAATGATTGATTATTTTATTGATGAATTTGAGTTAATCTTATTAGTAGTTGTGAACTGAAAGTAATCATTTAGTTTAAATTCATTGTTGACCTATAAATAGGAATTATTTTAAATGGTGTATTTTAGATATGTGATATTGATTGTTTTGGATTTAGGAAATCTAAATAGTAGTGCTTTTAATTACTTGATATTGCTTATTTTAATTTATAGTATTTATGTAATTGGGCATGGTGGGGAATATTTGTTGTAGAGAAAATATAAGTCTTCCAGATTATAATTGTGACATGGTTGTTATTTCTGTTAGTCGCCTTGAGATTTCCTTGGGTAGTGCATGTAGTTGGATTCAGTATTGGACATTCATAGGGATGTGTTATCTCTTGTGTTGTGTTATTATCAGTTTGTGCACTGTCTACCCTTGGGTGTAGAATGAGTTATTGTGTTGTCAATACGGGAGTGGCTTTCAACGGGGGTCGGGACACAAAGTGGTCCCAGGATAACTCGTGTGGAAGTCAGTGTAATCAATGGAAATTAAATAACCTACTTTAGGGGAATGGGTAGTTAACATATTTAACTTGATAATTAGCCTCGCTCATTGACTCAAGGGATTGTGTTAGACTTGAGATGAGTCGGGAAGGCCTGGAATGGCAAGATCGTTATCTTGTATTCTTGAAAGATAATCAATTCCTCACTGGTGTGCATGTGGGGCCGAAGTTCATAAGAGGTTACCAGGATAACCCAAGATGGGGGCTGGGACCTAAGAAGATCTCCTTAGGATAACCAATGCAACCTTTGTGATAACACTCCTCCTATGACAACAGTCAGTTTGTATTGTACAGTGGATGTATTGATTATGTGGTTCTGGAAGCAATGTAACCTTATGTTTTGTGTTTACTGGTACTGTGTTATCTTGTATATTGCCTGTGTCTAGAGGTAATAGGTTTGTCTTGGTTACCTGTTACCATCTCCTAACACGGGGGTTGGGCCTACGGGTACCATATGGCTGGGTGGCGTGCACCTTACACTGTTGAGTTTCTCTTCCTGTTCATGATGGCGAGATCTACTTGTTCGAGGAGCTTGTGTGGTTCTATGGATTTGTACTTATCTTTCTCATTGTAACAATGGACATTATATATTGTATTCCTTATTTGTAATCAAGGAGGAACCCTTGTGATGTAATTGTAACATTATGTATGATCTTTTCATTGTTGGATTAAATGGTATATATTGTTTATATGATGTTGTATCTATGGAAATATGCTCATTACATTTCTATGTGTTAGACTTATTTTGCAATGGATTAATGCTTTGATGTATGTTGTATCATGAGTTATTTCCATATACTATGTTTAAGAATAATTTTGTAAGTTTGGAATTTCACATGTAGATGCATTGCATGGCCTAGAGGATGTATGTGTTAGAGTAGTTACTTCACTCATCATTGTTACTTATTTTTAAGAAAAAAAATTAGTTGTGCTTCCGCAGTGTTGCATCGTCCTCTAGGTTGCGGGACAGGGTTTTACATGTCATCTTAGAACCCTTGTGATGGTTGAATAATAATGTAGAAGAAGCTAAGAATCAACAAATAATTTTTTCTTTAGGAATGCAGTCAATATTGAATGAGGCAATCTATTGCCAATTTGGTTATGGGTTCATAATGATGTTTGATTCTTTCACCTTTAGATTGGTAGTCGCTACTAACATATCAACAAATTGGATTGCTTTCACCTTGTATTAATGGAGTGTACATGTGTTGTCATGAACAATTGTGTCTAAATTGTAATGTTAAGGCTTAATTAAAAAAACTTATTTTGAGTCACCTAAGGCATGTAGGTATAGTATTCCCATGTAATATGCAAGCTTCATTTTGAGAGGAATACTTCATATTCAACTATACTAAGCTATAATATGATAGGTATGATGTGACCAAAAGGGTTAGTGATAATGTCTATATAAATATAGAGTCCAAGTTTCTTGATGTGCTTCTATGTTGATTTCTTCATGTTCTTTAATCTTACAGATGAGATAGACAAGCTTGTTTAATTCATGGTTGTGAGTGTCACTTGGGCCTATAATACTTAGTAAATGCACAAAACCAATCTATAAAAAAGTGCCCTAATTGAACCTTAAATTTACACAATGTCCACATCAAAGAGAGCATCTTGAATGTCTTTTTTAAGCTAGTATAAAAGATATAGTCCCAAAACATTAAAAAAATCCAATAAAGGCCAAGTTTGTAGGTCACATAATTTAAAGTTTCCAATGGGCCTATAGTGTGTGATAATGTGTGACGGGGTGATCATAATGTAGGCGTTTAGGGGAAAATACTTCTACATAAATTATCTAGGTTAATTAAATAATGTAATTAATTAATAAATAATTATCTTTGATAAAATTAGGTAGGATTGATAATTGATATTACTAAAATAAAATATGAGAAATTGTAATAAATTATATTAATATTTAGCACAAAATTCAATGAGGGAAGTACATCTTGATAGATGTTAGAAATTAATTCACCAAGGTACTAGAGTTTTAAGGTTGACTCAAATGAAGATTTCAGATGTTGAAAATTAATTGTATTTCACTCAAGTTCGGATCCATTTGTTGAATTCATTTGATGTGTGGACCCAATGTAAAATTCATATAACTAATCTAGTAGAATGTTGACTATTAGAGTTTTCTTGCCTTAATTTTTTATGTTTGAATGTGCATAAACAATGGCAGTGTTTAGGAGAACTTTGGGGAATTTGCTAAATGGTGAGGGTCACATTCTCTTGAGTTAGATCTCTAATGGATTGACTTCATGACTTTGAGAGAAAGATTGAAGATAACATGCAAGCGTACAATACCCTAGAATGATGTGCTTTGATAACAATCTAATAAATGTTGCTAGAGTGCTCTCATAATGCTCTATTAGTAAAATCCTATCATTCTCTTTAATAACTTATAGAAGTTTTCAAATGATTGAATGCATGTCATTAAATAAAACAACCAAGCCCATAATCAACAAAACGTCCAATGGGTTGGCTCACAATGACAAATAAAGTCATTGGCAATGTTTAAATTTGAATTTTAAAAAATGAAGGTCTAAATTTGTGACTAATCCAAGGTGATGAATAATAGGTCTAGGGATCAATGACATTTAAGAACACAATGTGTGATGTCATGAGCTGAATTCATGTGAGAATGCCCCACTTTAAAGTTAATTATTGCACTTAGAACACTTTAATCAAAGTGGGCCCAAAGCATAAGAGAAAAGGACATGGGTATGCAGTTTTCATGATTACAATTTTTTCCATTTTGATGTTTATGCAATCTACTAGGTGGATGCATACCAAAGTAAAATATGTAATCAACATGTAAACTAAATATTTTTCAAACAATCAAAGGATATAAATGTGTGTAAATTAATTAAACCATTCTTAACCTACTAAACATAGAAAAACATGTAATGATTAGTGCCTAACAAGCATTTTAAAGTTTAGCACGAGCACAACTTTCTTAAAGGAACTAAAAGTAAAATTAAGAAGATAATGATGAGAATTTTTGTTTGTTATGGAAAGTGATAAAATCTCCAACTATGTGGAGCTTTCAGTTGTTGAAGAATGTGGTGACAAAACAACCACTATTGGTATTTCCAAATTGTAGCAAAGTATTCTAGGTTAACTGTGATTACAATGGTATTCCAATTGGGGGAGTTTTAAGTGAAGAAAGAAGACCCATTGCCTACTTCAGTGAGAAGTTAAATGAAGAAAATAGGAAGTGCTCAGTATGTGACCAAGAATTCTCCAATATAGTGTAGGCCCTAAAGAAATGGAGATATTATTTGTTTCCTAAGAAATTATACTATACATAGACCACCATGCCTTGCAATTCATCAACAACCAAGGAAAGTTAAACCAAAGACATATGAAATGGATGAAGTTCTTACAAAGTTACTCTTTTGTCTTGAAACATAGAAATGGTAGTTCCAATAGGGTTAGTAATGCACTTAACAAAAGTTGTTTATTGATAAATGAGCTAAGAGTTAATGTTTTTGGTTTTAATGTAATGAGGGAGTTGTATCTAGATGATCTTGATTTTAAGGAAGTGTGGATAACTAGTAAAATTCTAGTGGAAAAGGAAAGGAATCCATGGTTGGAGTATTTCACTCATGATGGCTTATTGTTCAAAGGAAAAAAATTGTGTATACTCAAGGTTTCAACGACAGATAACTTGATAAGAGATAATCATTGTGGAGGTCTAAGTGGACATTTTAGTGTGGATAAAATAGTCGCATTGTTAAATGAAGGATACTATTGGCATGGAATGAATACATATGTGAAGAAGATAGTGCAAGGTTACAAAATTTGCTAGCATGCAAAAGGAGTAAGGTAGAATAAGAGATTGTATTAGCCATTACCTATACTAGAGAAACCATGGGAGCACATCAACATGGATTTTTTGGGATTGTCTTGAACATCGAGGGTAATGATTCAATTTTTGTTGTCGTAGAGAAATTTTCAATTATTGTTCATTTTATACCACGTCAAAAGAGTAATGATGCTTCCCACAACTAATTTATTTTTCAAGGAAGTAGTTAGGTTCAATGGATTGCGTGAGTATTTTCTTAGATAGGGACACTAAATTTGTTGGCCATTTTTGGTGCACATTGTGGAAGAATTTGGTTACCAAATTAGGGTTCAATTCAACCTATCATCCCTAGATAGATGGGTAGACCAAAGTTGTGAATAAGAGTTTGGGAAATTTGTTGAGATGTTTGGTAAGTGATAAAACAAACCTGTGGGACTTGACTTTGGATCGGGTAGGGTTTTCCTACAATAATTCAGTCAATAGGAGTGTGGTGAAAATTCCTTTTTATGTTGATGAGTTGAGGGGTAATGTAGATATCAAAAGGAAGAGTGATGTGGAAAAATAAATTACTAAATATATTCATGTGTTGCATCAAAAAGTGAAGGAGAATTTGGAGAAGAGTGTCATTAAATACAAAGAGCATGTTGATATGCATAGAAAAGAACAAGATTTCCAGGTGAGTGATATGGTTATGGCACATTTGAGAAAGGAGAGGTTCCCATAAAGAGCATAAAATAAATTGAAATATAAGAACATAGGTCCATGTAGGGTGTTGAAGAAGTTTTCATCCAATGCTTATGAAATATAACTTCCAACAAGTATAGACATATCTTCCATCTTGAAAGTTGCTAATCTTTACAAGTTTCATGAAGGGGAAACAAGTACACAAGGGGATCCACACACAAATTTGTAGTATACACAACAATGAATACATCAATTGCTTGAAAAGTAAATTGAAAAGATAAAACAAAGTGATTGGTTCTTGAGTGGCTAAGAGAACTAGAGGGAAAGAATATATGGAATGCCTAGTCTATTGGAAGAACAAAGTTGTAAATCATGCCTCTTGGATGAATGCAACTATAGAATTGGCTAAATATGGCTTGATTCCAATTCTAAGATTGTCAAAATTTTCATCAGTGACAAACTCATGGAACATTTCATTTACTCAACGTGTCTAATACGAGAGCATTTGGGTCCACAATCAATCTTGCATCAACTAAAAAAATTCCTTTCAGTTTTATTGCTTTTGTTTTTTGGTATTATAGTTTTTGCTAGTTGCTATAGGAGGAATTTTAGAGATAATTTGAGAAAACTAATGATATCACCCTGTAGAGGAGCTTAATACGTATCTGCAGGTCCAATTTAGTGAAGTGTGGATAAATTTTGGCTAATTTATGGCTGTAATTTTTTATTCTATTATTGGTTGCAAAATTTTGGGTTGTTGTTAGACTTGCCTAAGGTGGATGTTTGGTTTTCTTTGAGCCTTTGTAGATGTTTGTTTATGAACCATCTATTTTCAACATCATATTACAATGTATTTGACTAGTTCTAATCTATTTTATTGCGCAATCAATACCAATAGGTTTGTCCACATTCAGAGAAATATCTTATCCAAGTGAAACAAATTCTTTTGTATTGGCCCAAACACTTTCATTCAGTTCCAGTGACTTCCTTTGCATAAACTAATCTCATGGATTATTCTACATTTTCATAAACTTTAAAGTCATCTAGCTTTCATGAATTATTTGTCCATTTTCCTATTGTAGGAATTCCTAACTACCAGGAGTCTGTGGGGTTTTCATGACCATCTGAACTTTGTGGATATAATCAAGTGCATTGAACATTTAGAAGTTTAATTAACAAGTTAAAATTACTAGTTTTGATGATGACATCAACATGACATAAGACAACTTCAATAGAGTGATGAAATCACCATGTATAATTGTAGAGTTTTATTGGCCTACTAAACATGAAGTAGAGTTTCCCATCTAATCTAGCCACTTGCAGATCTTCCACTTGCATTTGCCTCTATGAACTTTTAGCTTGCTTCCACACTTGCAAGTTTTCAACCTACTACTGCGCTTCAATGTTTTTGCAACAATTTGGTGGTTGTAGTGGTCAAGATCATATCCATTTCAAATTCTTAGACACCAATTGATAAATTGAAGATCAATGCATGCATTTTAAGTATCTTTGGGAAGTTGTAGAAGGGTGATAGAGATTAAGAAACAATCTACTTTATACTCCTATATTGTAATTTGCTTCCAAATGTAGGGTTTTGAATTCAATTGTTTTGTAAACGTTAATTTTATTTTTGCACATGTATTTGGCTATGTGATTGGGCTATCTAGTAAGATTCCCTGATCCCAAATGCATCACTAGATCTCTTTTTTTATATGTTGGATGCAATTTGCATCGTGTCAACAAATGTGTCGCTTTGGCACATAATAGGGTGGCCATGTAGAGTGAAAACTTCTCCCAATATGTACTGTGAGGCATCTATCTTGATATCAAAATGTTATTGAGGATCAAGTATAAAGAAATTAGTGCTAAACATAACTCTTTTTTCAATTGTTTGAATGATCATCATGCTTCTAAGTGGTTTATAAACTAAAGTGGATATTCCTCCAATAGTTCAACATGAATAAATATATATATATATATATATATATATATATAAATGAAAATAATAACTTGGCTAAAATTAAATTTGAAGTATAAACAAGGAAAATACAAGAAATTAAGAGAACATGATCCCATAATTTAAGTGACACCAATATACCCTAGAGAAACCCACTTCGGGTGAAAACTCTAACAAAATGTATGAATCACTTAAAAATTACTCCAAATCAAACTTAAAATCTAGTCTAAGCCTCCCAAGATTGATAAATAGGCATGAAATTATTGATGTTAACTTCTAAACCTCTTACAAAATCTTAACAACCTCACAACCTTGCTAAAATATTACAACAATCACTAGGATGTCAAAGAACTTGCTAAATGCTACTTCTGAAACACCTAGTGCTCTCCTTCAATACCCAATTTAGCCTTACAATGTATATAAATAGATTAACAATCCATAAGATGTTGTTGGAAGTCTAAACAACTAATTAAATAAAGAGAACACTTAAAACAAGATTGTCAAAGAATGCCAAAAACTATTGTAATAGATCACCATTTTATTAGAACAACAATTTTAAAAATACCTGGTGATTTTGAAAGGGTAAAAGTACAAACCCGTGTTACTCTTTTATAAAGGAAATGGCCAACACAAATACAAATTTTCAACTTCGAAGTTACATAAAAGTGGCCTTTATGTTTTGAATTTCAAAATGACATAAACTAATGAAATGTAGAACTCTTGATGAAACTTATGCTTGTATTTTTTCCTATGAAAAATAAAAAAATATTTTTTTGATATTTATATTGAGTTTTTTGTACATATCATTTATATTTATGATAATACAACCTCCCTTCACCAAAAATACCACAACTTTTCTAAACAAATTTATGAATTATGCTATATTGAGATTCAATCATTATCAAAGATCATCATCATTAAGATCATTTACTATTCTTTATAGGTCTATACCATGTTCCACTTCATAAGAATGTCACTATGACCATTAATATTTGCATCAATTTTCTAAAACATTAATTTCACATGTCTCAAAGGAAAAAAATGTTTACCATTAATTGATACCATTTTCAATTCTACCACAAAAATAGAATGCTCTATTCATTGATTTTTAGGTAACCAGGAACTTTGATTTTCATCTAAAGACATAAGACATATTAACATGCAATGGATCACATATTTCAAAATCTTATCCATAAAATTATGGAATCATACATAAATCAACATAATTCATATCAATATAAGATAAAATCAAGATTAAAATGGTTATGGTAATAAGAAGGGTTATTACAGTGATCACAAGGGTAGTTGGAAGGGATCATCTAATCAACAAAATGATTGTATCTACTATAAAAATATTGTATATAGTGAGGATTCTTACTTCAATAAGATGAATGATTTGACATAGGAAGTGAAGTAAATTCAACAAAATCACAGTAATAAAAACAAAAGCAATGTGATTGATACTTTTTATTCTTTTCATGCAGATACTTCTAAGTACAAGTTTATTATGTATTCTAGTTTCCATCATATGGATAAGTATGATATTTTCTTCTAAGAGCTTTACAAGGTAGTTGATGAGAAGGTTTATATAATAGATGATTTAACCTAATATATTATTTCTTGTGGTGATTTTTCACTTGATGGTGACTTAACTAAGGATGTTATCATGCACCTACTTTAAGTGTAAATCTACTACTTACCTATATAATACCTTAGCAAGGAAATAAGGTTGAATTTTTATCCTAAGAAAATTGTTGTTGAATACAAATGACAAATTCACAATGATTTCTAGTAGTAAGATGAATAAGAAAACAAATTCTTCCTAGATTACTAAATTCAATGATGTTTAGGTTGATGTTCTAGTTTTAGTTATGAATGATCCTTAGTATATTAATGTACTCCAATTATCTTGATTGATGATGTGGATGAGGATCAGACACCTAGTTCTAGGATGGTACATATTCAAATTGTATATAAGGGGTATTTCAAAGTGTGATGAGGTTATTTCAAGAGAGGTTTCATTATTTGAGGATTTAGAGGACATAAATTTGGGTGTTAAAACCATTGTGCAATATGAGGATGTCCCCGCATGTGACAAATCCTATACATGTGATTTCTACTTCTTTGGGGAAGTTAGCAAATTGAGGTGGATGACCATTACATAAAGGATGTAAGAGATGGAGAACGTAAATAAACTACCAAGGATCAAAAGTGGAAAATAATGGGCCTATTATGCTCTATGGAACATAACATTAGATGTAGAATCCAAGAAAAAGGAGCATTTGGACCAAGCACAAAGGATACTTAATTTCAAATTTGTACACGTTTGAAGAAAGCTTTTCTAGATTGTGAGTTTTTTTATGCTTCTAGACACTATTGTTATGAGTGCATATTGAAGCCTCTATATTTTTTATAAATATTGACTTGAATTATGTTAGGAATTATAGTGTACGACATAGAATAATGGAATAAATGATAAATTAACATGTCAATGTTAATTTTTAGTTATTTATTAGTTAGTTGTTGCGTAGTTAGAAGTTAAGGATTTATAAAGCTATTGAATGTAATAATGAAATGAGTTGTTGTGAATGAAAAATTACATGTTTGAGACTTTGGCTCTCTCTTGTCACCATTTAATATGATATCAGAGCGGGTTTTAAAAAAGGCCTCTCTAATTTTCATTCACTCATGTTTTTTTTGTCAAGTTGATTAAGGCAATGGGTTAGTGGATGCCACAGACCTCCACAACCCCATTACCTTTTTTTTTTCCCATCCATTTGTTATAAAGTCAAGTGTTGCAAACAAAGGACTAGTGGATACCATGGACCTCGTGCAAAATATGGAGTTTGTAGTGTCCTCCCTTCATGCGTATTTGTTGGCAATACTAGCGAATACCATGGACCTCACAACAAACTCATTGACATTCGTTATTCATGTGCATAACCTTTCCCTTCCATATACATTATTTCCATAATATTTCCTCCATTATGTTCATTGTGTTCATATTCAAAGTTGTAGAGGTATATTTCAGAAAAATGTAAGAGGTTAAGGTGATTGAGAAGAAGGTTTTATCTTTTAGTTATGAGGGTTTCATTGTTTAAAGATTGGTATGTATTTATTATGATTCTCTTTTATGGATATTTAGTTTGTGTAGAGGAGGAATCATGTTCTCAGTAGACACCATTCAACTGTTGATACTTTGTTCTAATTTTAAATGTCAGTTTAACATAGTATCACTAAAACTCCAATATCTTTCTCATTTCTTAATGGAATTCTAAAATTTAGAATGTTCTAGAAAGACATTAAATAGGAGCACAAAATCTAAAAATTATTTGATAATAATGTCAATATTTAATTCACAATTTGATGTAGAGGACTAAGGTATTTAAATGGTTACTATCAATTTAACTCATCCTTTTTATTTTGTATAAGGATTTTGGAGCCATAAGGGTGTAATAGATTTTTTCAGTTGCACATTATAATTGGATGCATTATCAATAGAAACCGACATCCAAAGAAAAATTTCATTGAGGGGAACAAATATGAGACAAGCCAATTGTTGATATTGCAACACCAAAATAAAGTCCCTATGTCAGTAGTAAAGGGGGGTGTTAGGAATTGTAGTGCATGATATATAATAATGAAATAAATAATAAATTAACATGTTAATGCTAATTTATTATATGTTATTTTGTGGTTAGTTATTAGTTATCAGTTAGTTGGTAGTTAGTGGTTTGGGTAGTTAATAAGTTAGAAGGCTCTATTAAGCCATTATAATGTAATAGTTGTGTGCTTTTGATAAATGGAGAATTTACATGTTTGAGTCTTTGACTCTCTCTTGTCACATTTCAATAAATTCTACCTTCCTTTTACCTTTTTAATTTAAGTTTTACGAGGTAAGTTAGAGCAAAAAGTTTGCCTTCTTAGGTTCTAGCAAGTTTAAAATGTTTATGACATACCATTGGGTTATGTACACCTTGTAGGTGTAATTCTCTCATTTATAATTATACACATTACATGTGTAAAATTTTCTAACATTATATTGAGGAGATTAGAGCCTCAATGGGAAAAACTTTCCTTCCCATTTTTCGTGTTTAACTTGTTCCCAAGTGTATAAATAAAGGCAATCCCTCACACCTTTTCAATAATAATTTACTTGTAAAATTACATGTTTAGTTTCTATTTGATATGTTCATTCTTCAGTTTCTTGTAAACTACTAATACATATTAATATTTTTTCTCTAATAATTTTGGAGTTTGCTTGTTAGATGATTGAAATAAGACTATAGTTTCACATATGAGTTTTGAGCCAAATTTGATGGCTATTCTAATTGTGATTTAACTCGAAGAAAATGGAAAACCCACTATTTTTTTTAATTGTTTTTTTATAAAAATAATGAACAATTAAAAATGAAAACGAATATAAGAAATTTTAAAATAATATACACTTCAATGTAAACAAAATATTTAATGAAAGAAGGGTCTTTTGTAAAAATATAGTAATCTCTTGAAAGGGATGTTTTGTTATGGCAGTATTATTACTTTTTTGGGTAAAGAATCTAAATACATACAATCCAATATATTAATAATGAAAATATTTAAAAGGGAAGGTGGAATTTCTTTCTTGAAATAGAAGTTGTCATAGAATACTATAAAGGAAAGATCAAATTAGATTAGTACTTATGAATAAATGAATTTAGAAATCATATCTAAATTTGAGACATGATAATTTCAATTTTAGATATTTTATCATTTTATACATAATCTATTATTTCTAACATTTTTAATAAAATAATTTCAAGTATAATTAAACCCCTAACAAAATGACCAAATTTCATTCACTATTTTTTAATATTATTGTTCAGAAATATCATTGGTTCATATATAAACATGTAATCTTAAGGATTTTATAAGCTCTTGAATCAAGGTTCATATTGAGTTTACACTGTATTATTTAGAGTATCATTGTTTCTTAATGGTCTAAATCTAAGGTAAAACAAATTCTAGATCCTTTATTGATTAAAGGTTTCTTGATTTGGGAATCATACATTATGAATATAGTGGAGAGTGGTGGACCATCATCTCTAAAGAGAATTTTGTATGAAGTAATTTAAATAAAAAAATTAATGTAGGAATTTCATCAAAATTATATCAACTTCCATCAAAGGTGGTTATATTTTCCCCACCTTCAAGAAGTGGGGAATATTATTCTTAAAAAAAATAAAGATGATATTTAAATATGATATTTTTTAAGGTATGTTATTTAGTTGAAATGATTAATATTGATTTAATTTTTTTATTTGAATCACTTAAAAGTGATATATATATTAAGTATTGAAATGACACAAATTAATACTTTTAGAAAATTAAAAGATGATTTAAATGTGTTTTTTTAATTTGAAACTATAATTTAATTGTTGATAAAATGTTGAAAAATAAGATTAAATGTAATGTCATTCTTTATAAAGTGATTTTTTCCTTCAATTTTTTGTGTACTTAAAACTTTAATGTATGGATTAATTTTTTCTCCATTTTAATAAAAATATATTTTTAAAATTCACATTTACTAAAAATGTAACTACTTTAATGAGATGCCACTTGTTGTCTTAAATATTTATCCATAATAAAAATAAAAATAATGACATCTTGACATGGAGTCTCTTCTTTAGTACACCATTTTTTTTTCAATTTTTAAAAATAAACTTTAGTATTTTTTATTCACATGAAAATTAACCTTATATTTTGGTTCTAATGACCTATTTTTAGTAAAAAAAAAGGTAATAATAAAATATTAACAAAATTAAATATTTTTGAAAACTACATTATAGATTTTTAAAAAAAATATTTTTTATATATTTAAAAAATTATTATTTACATGAATAAGAGTTTTGAAAACATCAATGTTTTAATTTTTCATTGTTGATAAATTATCCCAATAGTGATCCCATGTATGGATTTAGTGGACACTTCTATTTATTAAAGTTGTGGCCCATATCTAGTTTAGCTAGAACGAATCTAGTTAGGCCATATGTTTGACTAAAATTGATTTCTCTAAGTTGAAAAAAATTAAATTCATTTATGTTGAAGCTTGAAGTGGGACACAATTTTGAAATTTCACCTTTTACTCTAATTCATCAAGGTTTGCCTCATAGTCATGTGTTGTAATAGTTTAAGATGGAATTAGTTTAATCACAAAAGCATCAATTGTATTTGAATTATTTTTCTAGTCTTAGAGGTGAGTCTTGTTTAGGATGAGCCTGTTGCTTTTAGGTTTTCTTGACTTTGGCTTTATATCGTATCTTTAATTTTTTATTATTTAATAGTTTATTTTAGAAGTGTTGTCATGAATATATGATAAATTCATCTTCAAATTTTAACAATCTACTTCAGCAAGACCTACACCATATTTTTTTTGTTAGATAATGTTTCATAACCCTAAAAATGCTACTTGATGATGCTTAGAATTATTAAACCTTGTTGAGGTGTAATTTTGACATGGAAAACAATTGAATTAGTATTATTATTATTATGTTATGGATACTATTTATGACTATCTACCACTTTTGAATTATGCTTTTATGATTTATTAAATGGATAATTATGACATGTAAATGATTATTTAAATATAATTTATTAACGTGTCAAATAAATGTTACTAATAGATTTGTAAGTGTTTTTAGTTATTATTAATGAGAGGAAAAGATGACAATCAGACAAGAAGAAAGAATTTTACTCAATTATAAAAGAGAAGATATATAGGAAAGGAAATACTATTGTTATAAAGAAAGAGGGAGGAACAACAATAGAAAAACCCAAATATTTTTAAGGAGATGTAAGATGTGTTTCAACCCAATTACATGGATTTGTAGAAGAGAAGGATTTTAAGAGGGAAAAACAAAGGAATCCCCAAATGATTATGTGGAGGCCAAGAGAAGGGCCTCAACCCAAAAATGATAGAGGCTCAAATAAAATGTTATTATTAATAAAAACCTTATATCATCAAATGATTATAATAATTAAATAAAATACCAACATATCTACTAATTGGGATGAATTATTTCAAATAACAAATAATATTGAAAATAAAATTACAAGAAATGAGAACAATGCAAGTAAATTTTACAATAAATTACAATATTAGAAATGGAAAACTAATATAATTTAAAGAATTAAATTTTACTCGAAAATTGAATATTTCAATGATTGATTTTTTTCTCATGAAATTATAACTTGATTTCATTTTAATAAAAATGGAAACAACTTAAATTTTAAAAAATATAAAATTCTTCAAAATTTCACATAGATCTCTAATGGGGACAATGAGAGCTTTTTGAGAGATAAAGAGAATACAAGATATGAAAATAATCAACAAAATAAAAATGTTTTGTAGCTAGAAAAATAGATGAAGATTTATATAATATAAATGATTATTAGAGAGGTAAATGTTGCTATTAAGGATTCTTATTTAAAAAAAAGTCTTTAATGAAAAACATGAAAAAGTGACATGATCTTTAGGGTTGTTTACTAGAAAAGTAGAGAGTTCTAAAGAGTGGGTTGATTTTTTAAATTGTGATGATATTATGATCTTAGTAGTGTCTAATCTAACATAGGCTCAAGAGAAATATAAAAATACATAATTTGATTATCTAGTGAAAGTTAAAAAAGTCTTAGGAAAAAGGTTAAAAAAGTCCTATATTATGTTAAGGAATGAGTGTTAAAATAAATATAGTTTATGGAGAAGAATTTGTAAAGGTATATAATTTTTGGTTCTACATTTTCCTCTCGCTTTAGTTGGTTTATATCATTAAATGATATAGCTACATTAAAGCATATAAGGTAAAATTGTATAAGTGTGACATGCTTTGGATATTTTTGTAAAAACAATCAATGTAATATCGCGTCTTGAAGGATTCACACCCAAAATATGATCTCTAAGATAAATATATTCTACAAAACCACATGCTAGAAAGAATCATGACTTGCAAGGCCAATTTTACCACATCATATATATCTATGTGTACTATGAAAAGGAAACTAAAAAATATACCCATAGATAGGAAGATCTTCATAGGTACAAAAAAGAGGTGTCCACACAAAAATAGGAGCATTTCTAGGAGGTGGGACATAGCTAGAGAATAAAGTGATATGAATCTCGGGCCCTAATATACTTGTGAACACCAAACCTGCACAAACTAACACAAGATCAACAAAACATTGTCAAACATGTTAGAAAGCTTAAATCTAATGTTCCCTATGAAATTCTTGGAAGAACAAAGATGAAAACATAAAATAAAGCAAGAACAAAGCATGTAATAAATTAAGTTAACCAAACCTCAATCCCATAGGGGGATTGGTGCTCCTTTGATGTGGAAAGAAGCCCTTTCCCAATCCCAATTTCTAAGCTTGATGATTTGAAGATGATCCAAGTATTGAAAATGATGCCAAGTGATGAACATGAACTCAAAATAACATGGAGATGGTGATTGCTATGAACTCAAATGACTATAATGATAATGCATGAAGTTGTGGATCCATTTTGTGAAAAGGATGCCTCTATTTATAAAAGCCAAGGGTTGAAGAATGGATTAAATTGGTGAATGTGGGATAAAATGAGAGCCAATGAGAATGTGCCAAGTGTCACAATTCTATTGGAGGAAGTTGGAGCACATTTTGGGAAATGTGTGAGTGGAGAAGGATGGAAGAGAAGTAAATGAAATTGGTTGAGGATTTGAAAGGTTGTAAGAGGAATTGATTGAATGTGGTTGAGATTTGAAAGGATGTAAGAGAAGTTATTGAGGATGTAAGAGATTTTTGAAATCTTTGGAGGAAAATTGAATTAGAGGTGGTTGAGAGGAATATTCCTTGGAATATGCCATTTGTGAGGGGAAATAGAGGAATTAAATAATTAATTTAAATTATTTTCATGTGCAACCTGGTTAGTTGACCATGGGTTGATTTAACTCTTGAGGAGTTAAAAGCTAGAGGAATTAATAATGATGATTAGAAAGTTGATTTAGGATTAATTAATCCAGAATGAATTAATTGGAGTGAATTAGGAGATTGTGACATTTGATGTGATTGATTTTAATCAAATGAGAGGATTAAAAGGGGATTTAATTAAATGATTTGATTTAATTAAATAGAATGAAAATTAGCTAGAAGAAGGGTGAATTAATCTAATAAATTTAATTATTTGATTAATAGTTGAATTTGTTGAATTTAACTAAATAATACTAATTATTTAATTAATCGATGAATTTGAGGTGATTTAGGAAGAACCGGTGTTAGTTTATTAGAATCAGATGCATAGTATCAATTAGGACTTTTTCGGTTTCTACATTTTGCCCATCTTTGAAGCAAGGTACCTGCTACATTGATTCAAAGAATAACATTGCCAATATCAAAATTCAAAAATTTCCCAATTTTTCAAATGCCCCACTGCTACCCCAATGGAAGGAATTACGCTGCTACACTGCCCCCTTGAGAGATCAGGCAAAAATTTCAATTTTTTGGCTGAGCTCGCGATAAAGATTTAGGATCAGTTCAGCTCAGAGAGGACTAGAAATCTTGAATGTTTGATGTAGAAATTTTTTATGATTTATAGACAGTCATCGGCCATGGGTAGCCTCATGTATATTTTAATATATCACACAAATTCGATACTTGGATAGAAATGTTATTAAAGATAGAAGAATAAGAAGAATAAGAGGGATCAACCCTTGAGTTCAAGATGATGTAGAAGTCCAACAATTCCATGAGTCATCGAGACTTTATTAGATATGATGATGAGTGATGATTTGCTTATCCAGGATTGGGGACGTAAAGAGCATTACTTTCCTTATATTTGGTAAAACACATAGATATGATGCATCAAGGTAGAAAGAACCAGGATGACGTTGTACCTAGTGCAATGAAATTTGACTCGACAAACATATAGGAGTATCCTTGTTCACACCTAGCATACAAAACCTTATTAGGATGCAGTTCAGATATTTCAAACATCTCAGACCAAAACATAGAAAGGCAAAACCTCCCAATGTAATAGTGAACAAGGCATTTAAAACAACCTTCCTACAAACCAAACAAAGTAAGCATGACCAAGGTTATATTACAAGAATATCCAACAAGCACAACAGACAAAAGATAATGATCAATGCCCCATTCCTATCTCTCTAAATATTTTTAGATAGACATCCTTGGGAGATCATTAGAATGGGCGCAATAAGATAAGCCAAAAGAAAAGATCACGTAAATAAACAAGCTATTGTTCTTCATACCTCTAGGAAAGACTAAACTACAGTGATGGTCTTATGTTGATGTCCATTATAAGAAGGATGCATCCTAGGACATGATGTTATTAGATGATTTTGAGACTAACAGGATGATGGGCTATTGATATCAAGAGTTGACTAACTTGTTTACCTACTGACCTAGACTTGAGACCTTGACGCATTTGAGTTTTCACTTTTGACCTATCAAACTTGTTTCTGATTGTTTCACCAAAGGTTGAAGATGATGATCATTTATTATGAGCGGATGTTTATTGTGGATGAACATGAAATGGGATGGATGATTTTGGGTTTTTTAAATGTTTTTGATATTTTGAAATGTTTTGATGTTGTTTTTAGGATTTTTGAGATGTTTTAATTTTCAAGTTTTCTAATGTTTTTGGCATTTTCTGAGATTTTGACCAAGAACCTAACCTAAAGGCCTATCCTAGGGGCCTCAGGGGTTGATCAAAGATTAGCCTTGCCTACGTTATACACGCAGAGACCACGTAGTTTGACTGAAAGACTCATTTATTGATGAGATATGAATAAATGGATTGTCAGTTTATTATGACAGACTCCTAGAGGACTAACCTAATGTGTCTCGGGGGCACATCAATGATGGCCTTGCCTACATTCAAGCTCATAGATCTGTAGTTCGACATGATGACTCTATTTTTTAATTTTTTCTCTTTTGACCTATTTTTGGATTTTTTGACATGTTTTGGATGTTTTTGGGTTTTATGATTTTCTGAATGTTTTTGGATTTTCTAATTTTAAGGAAGATTCCAATAATATACATGAATCTGATCCAATGTGGGTATAAGAACATGCCCCCAGCGTGAGGCAATAGACTACTTCAATATAGGCGGGACAAACTGACCTTAGGAATGTGTTGAGTAGTTCTAGGGTGGAACATGATACAAACACAAGATCAAGCCATGATGCAGATGCAGATGGGTGTCGAAAGGATCAATGGAATGTGATGGATGAATGATGCAGAACAAGCCGTAGAGATCATGATGGATGGAAAGTGCTTATTTACACAAGGCGCTTGTTTGCCAAGTTTTCATCAAGGTACTTGCCCAAAGCACCACCAAAGTGGTTTTCACTATAGGACAATTTTTTCTTTACTGTTTTCGATCCTTTTTCTGATTTTTTTAGATTTTTTTATTTTTTGATTTTTTTTATTTATACCTTGCAAGTTTAGGCATAATTTTTTTTTAGATGGGAGTTGTTGATGAGCTCCTGCAGAGGCTCACCTTTGGGTGTAGATAGGTGATATGCTCCTGATATATAACTTGTCATGATGATGAAGGGTCCCAACCAATTGGGTTCAAATTTTCCCTTGTTGTATGGATTTGGTACATTCTTCTTATTTTCTTTCAACATGAGCTCTCTGACTTGAAATGACCGACTCTTGATCTTCTTATTATAGTTTCACTTGAGACGGTTTTGGTACACCTATAGATGGTTCAAAGCATCCATGCGCTACTCATCCATCAGTTCTTGCTCGTTCAATCGTGACATCCGATATTCTTCATTAGTAATGAGATTATGCAATGATATTCTTAAGAATGGGAGCTCGATCTCAATGGGAAGGATGGTTTCTGATTCGCAAACCAAGGAGAAAGGGGTTGCACCTGTAGGTGTGTGGACACTCATTTGGTAGGCCCATAGGGCAGGATTTAGCTATAGGTGCCAGTCACAACCAACTTCATTGACTGTTTTCTTAAGGATATTTAGGATGGTTTTATTAGAAGCCTCAGCTAGGTCATTACCCTGGGGGTAGTACGGGGTGAAGCGATGTTGGATATTGAATTTTTTGCATAGTTCTTGAGTATCCTAGTTTTTGAAAGGTGTCCCGTTATCTGAGATAAGGGCTTGTGGGACACCGTAGCAGAAAATAAGATAGTTCAAGATGAACTTGGAAATCTGCTTCCTTGTTATGTAAGTCATGGGAATGGCTTCTACCCACTTTGTGAAGTATTATGTGGCAGTGATAATGAACTTGTGTCCATTGGATGAGGTGGGAGTGATTTTACCAATGAGATCAAGCCCCCATTGTGAAAAGGGCCAAGGTGTTATAATCGGTTGGAGCTCCTGAGTTGGTGCATGGATGAGATCCCCATGCTATACGCATTGCAAACATCTTTGGACATAATCATGGGCTTCCTTTTCCATTGTAGACCAGTAGTACCCCATTCTCAACAGTTTCTTGGCCAAGGTCATACCACTAAAATGCGAACCAAAAATGCCATCGTGTACCTTATTTAAAGTAGTTAAAGCTTCCTCAGGGTTAAGGTATCGTAAAAGGGTTCCTTCGATACTTCTATGGTAAAGGGTGTCACCTAAGATAATGAAACGGGTTGACTTCTTAATAAAGGTGCTTTTGAGGTTTGGGGTGATATTGACAGGGATGACTCCTATTTTTAGGTATGTAAATATGTCATGGTACCAAGGATCACTAGGACCAATGATTTCACACACGAACTCAGAATCTGGTACCTCAAAAGCTGCTGCGAGAAGCTGCTCTACCAAGAATTCATGTTTATGGACGTTGTGTGGGATATCCATTAATGATCTGATTGTCACCATAGCATCAGCTACTCTATTGTTTTACCTTTGTATTTTCTCAAATGTGATGTCGATGAAGAATTCTTTAAGACTCTCTACTAGTTTCTTATACGAGGTTAGCTTGTCATCCTTTGTTTGGTATTCATCATTGACCTAGTTGATGATTAGCTGCAAGTCCCCATAGACCTTAAGTGCCATAATCTGCCATTGTACTGTAATTCTGAGTCCTATGACAAGAGCCTCATACTCCACAATGTTGTTTGTGCAAGGAAAAGACAATTTATATGACTTTGGTATGCAATCTCCTTGTGGTGTGATGAAGAATAATCCTACTCCTAACCCATGCCGAGTATTGGACCCGTCGAAGTATACCTTCCAATGATCTATTACACTTAGATTAAATATTGACTCATTGGGGAATTCTGATACCAATGGGTTCTCTGAATATATAGGTACTTCTGCTAGTTGATCTACAATTACCTGTCCTTTGATGGCTTTCCACTCTACATACTCAATGTCATATTCTGCTAAGATCATGACCCACTTAGCCATTCACCCTGTGAGCATTGCTTTAGAAAGTAGATACTTGAGAGGATCTATTTTGGCGATGAGTTTAATCTGATGGGCCAACATGTAGTGCTTGAATTTTTGTGCAAAAAATACCACTGCTAGGCAATCCTTCTCAATGAATGTGTAATTCAGTTCATGTCCCACCATGGTTCTACTGATATAGTAAATGGCTCTCTCTTTCCTTGTTTCATCATGTTGAGCTAAGAGAGCGCCAAGGGCTACTACTGTTGTTGATATGTAGAGTATCAATGGTTTGTTTTGAATTGGTGGCATGAGGACTGACGGTGTTAGCAAGTATTCTTTGATTTTATTGAATGCCTGATCACATTTCTTATCTCACTTGTATGCTACCCCCTTATGGAGTAGGTGAGAATATGGGATAGCCTTATTTGTTAACTGTGCTATGAACCGCCGAATGGATTGGAGCCTTCCTTGCAAACCCCTTAACTGCTTCAGTGTCTATGGTGCTTCCATTTCAAGAATTTCTTTGACTTTTTCCAGGTCTATCTCGATTCCCCTCATTGATACGATATACCCCAAAAAATTTCTTGATTGCACACTGAAGACACATTTCTTAGGGTTGATTCAAACCTTATATTCTTTGAGTCTATCAAATATGGATCTTAGAGCTATTATGTGGTCCTGACGCTTCCTTGACTTGGCCAATATGTCATCCACGTAATCCTCTACAGATTTTTGGATCATGTCATGAAAAATCAAAGTCATAGACCTTTGGTATGTAGCTCCAACATTCTTTAACCCAAACAACATCATGTTCTAGCAGGTAAGTCCCCCATGGACAGGTGAAAGTTGTCTTATGTTGATCATCTTTGGCTATCATAATCTGACTGTACCCTAAAAACCCATCCATCAATGATAGCATTTCATTCAATGTCGTCATATCCACAATCATGTCTGTATTTGAGAGAGGAAAATCATCCTTAGGGCATGCTTTTTTTAGGTCCCTGAAGTCAGTGCAGATGCGGATGCCCCCAGTGGGCTTAGAAACAAGTATAAGGTTTGAAACCCATTTTGGATAATCAATTGGTCGTATGAAGCCTGCATCCAGGAGTTTCTTTAATTCAAGTTTGACCAGTAATGCAATCTGCAGATGCATCTTTTTCAACTTTTGTCTTATTGATTTCGCCTCTAGATAGACGGCTAGATGATGAATCACAACCTCTAGATCAAGACCAGGCATGTGAGCATAGGTCCATGCAAATTTTACCTTTCTTTCTCTCAGAAATGCAGTTGGAAGTTCCTGTTCCTTGGTCAAAAGTGATTCCGCATAGAAAGTGATGTGTGGTGTTTCCTCCATTCCTAGATTGACTGGATTACATTTCTCTGCCAAGATTGTTGATTTTTTCTGATGGATAGCACTAAGGGGAAGATTGAATCCCTCATCCTTTGGAACCTCAGAGGTTTTCACCATCGAATACGTCCTTTTTTTTTACTATTTTTTAGGTTAGAAAGTGCAACAGTGTGGTTTTCACTTAAAGACCTAGATATTACTCTTAGATTTTCTATTTTGCGACTGAGGGATTAATCGTTTCCCCATAGTATGCATGTGTGTCCAACTCAATATCAAACCCTATTTTATGATCTCCACATGGTAGAGTATCCCATAGTCCCATGAATTCTGAGGGAGCCTCATCATTTTTTAATGTGTCTAAGATCGATGGTCCTCGTTGGTCATAATCGATGAGTTGGGGGTAGAAATTTTTTAGTTCATTAGTTTGGTTACTTGGCTCGAAAGATATGGTACTGATCATAAAGAGGGAGGAATCCTCAAATAACATGGGTAGGTCAATGATGGGGTCATCGTCACACACATCGGTTATATCGAAGGTATAGTTAGCTAGAGGTAGACTTGTGAATACTAATAATTGAGGGGGAGCTTTGAATTTCTTAATAGGGGTACCTCTGCCACGTATGGCTATCTTCAGAGGGGTACATCCAAGGCCAAGATTTCTAATGCGCTTCTTAGCAATGATAGATTCTAACAAGCCATTGTCATTTTGCCCAAGTTTTTCATTTTTGTTGTAGCCCATGCCAAGCATTAACCGTAGTCCTTTGTTATCATTGTCCATTGGAAAAGCAGGCATGGGTCTTTCGTCTTGGTATAGCAGACTTGATACTTCCTTTTTGTCTACCACTTCCTGGCTTAGGTCCCCCCAGCTTTTGAATTTGGAGGGGTATGCTTTGAAGGTTTGAGATGGTGTGTCAATTGGTTGTGGCTTCCCACAAGATCTAGGAGATTGAGGTAACTCTCCGATTACAAAGGCGCTCTTTTTCATTTTATAGTCTCCATAGCCGTTATCTTGGATAATAAATTTTATATCAGAGATGTCTAGAATGGAGGGTTTCTTTGTCTCAGAAGTGGAGGCTAGGGTAGATGGGTCTATATACAGAGATGTGGGTCCCTCATCATTCTTCGAGACTTGGGGGATCTTATAATACTTGGCCTCCATATTTTTGCAATAATAAAATGGTTTGAGATCACTATGGACTGTGACTTCTTGATTTTGATAAGGAAACTTAACACATTGATGGAATGTGGATGCAACAACTTGCATCTCATGGATCCATGGGAACCCTAGGAGGATATTGTAAGGTAGTTCAAGATCAAGGACTTGGCATGTAGTTTCCATGATTTTTGGCCCTACTTGAATAGGGAGTTGAATGGTGCCTTAAGACACCAATTCTTGATCATCATATGCCCTGATAGTAATACCTTTACCTTTCTCAATGACATCTTCAAATAATCTCGGGTTCTTTATTAGCTTGAGAGTACAAATATTCAACCCTGCACCTCCATCCACCAAGACTCGTTTGACTTTATTCTTATGGACTAAGAGTTCAAGATGGAGTGCACGGTTGTGAGGTGGTTGGGTTGGAAAATACTCCTTTGAGAATGTTAGGAGATGTGGTGTGGTGACATGTCTGACCATAGCTTAGAACTGATCTGCATCAATATTTGTTGGGACAGAGGATGTGGCTAGTGCTTTTTCTAGGATTTCCCTATGTGTGGGTGAGACTTTTAGTAATTTCATGATGGAAATCTGGGCGAGGGTTTTTTTCAGTTGATCCAGGGCATTATAACCATTAGGGATTGACTTTGGATTGGTGGCGGGTGCCTTGGGTGGTTGGGATGGTTCTAGAATGGTAATCATGCTTCCATGTGTGGTGACTCCACAGTTGGCTTTGGATCCTTTGATATTGACAACGGTGACCCACTCATCTAAGGATGCAACAACATGGTCATAAACATGGTTCACATTATTATACTTTTCCTTAACATTGTTGTTTCCTTTATTGTGATTGGGCATTGAATTTGTGTATATTTTAAGATCTTGATTCCCTACGGGTTGACCAATGGTTATGGTTTTGTCATCAATAAGGTCCTAAATCATATTTTCAAGTTGCATGCAGCTAGCTATCGTGTGTCCCTTTATTTTATAAAAATCGCGGAGATGTTTCTCATTATACCACGGTGGTTTAACCTGAGGCTCTTGATAATTTTCATAAATAGGAATTTTGATGATATTTTCTTGTACCAGTTTTTGCATGACATACTCGATTGGTTCCCCAAGTGGTGTGTATTTTCATTTAGGGGGATACTTGTTCCTTGGGGCTGGTCCCCCTTGAGTATTCAGGTTGTTGACCACTTGATTGTTGGGTTGTTATGATGATGGTTTGGTTGTGTGTTGTTTTGGTTATTGACTTGCGGTTGTTGATATGATTGTGTATTTTGCCTTGGGGCACTTTTAACAACTTTTCCATCAACGACACCATCGTTAGTGACATTCTTGTTCTTTTCCCTTGTGCGAGGTTTTTCATTGTAACTGGTTGATGGTTGATTGTCCTAATATGTGGGTGCGCTCCCCTATGCTATAAGGGCTCTTTCGATGTTGAGCGCCTTGGGGATTAACTAGTCATATGTTGTTATACATTGCATTTTCAAATGAAAGTACAAGGTCCCTTCAAGATTGGAGATGATAGTCCCGATTTGTTGTTCTTCTGGCATAGCCCACTTGCTCCTGTTGGATTTGGATCGCCATCGTTGCAAGAAGGATTCAAAGGTTTCTCCCTTGGCTTGTTTTAGGCCAGACAATTCTTCCAAGCTTACATCCATGCCTATGTTAAATGAATAGTTCTATATGAATAAGTCCACAATTTCTTGGAACTTTTTAATTCTGGGAGGAAGGTGGGAGAACCATTCCATTGCTGGACTAGCTAAACTCTGAGGGAATAGTCACATTAAATAAAAATCATTATATGTAACTTCCATATAGTGCACATGGAATTCCCTAGTGTGATCTTCAGGGTTGCCAGTCCCATGATATTTGTCAAATTTAGGTATCTCAAATCCTTGTGGGAATGGGACCATTGCAATGCTTCTATCAAACGAATAGGGGCACAAATTTCCTTGTGATTTTGTTGTTTTTCCTAATTGTATGTCCAACACTTGTTGTGAGAATAGTTTAATTTGTGTGAACAAGTCACTTTGTGGATCTGGTGGTGGGATGAATGTGTTTTGAGGTGGTACGGTTGCTTGAGTGACAAGTGGGGTGGTTTGTGTACTTGGTGTTGCACTTGCGGGAGGTTGTTGTAGGATTTTTTGTGCAAGTAATTCTTGTTGGTATGCCTGTAGCTATTGTTGTGCCAACAACGGTTGTTGTTGGTCTTGTTGTTGTTGTACCAACAAAGCTTGTTGTTGGGCTTGTAACTAAGCTAATTGTTGTTGTGCTTGGTATTGTTGCAAAGCTTGTTGATAAGCCTATTGTTGTAACAAGGATTGTGTGTGAGCTTGTTGCGCTTGAATTTGGGCTTGTGCCTGAGCTTGAGCTTGTTGAGCAGCTTGTGCAACTTGTGCAACTTGTGCAACTTGTTGTTGCAATAAAGCTTGGGCTTGTGCTTAGGTAGCCTGTTGTGCTTTTCGTGCGACTTGTTGTACAACCTGTGTGTTTTGTTGAGTTTGGAACTGTTGAACTGCTTTTTGATAGGCTTGTTGGGCTACTTGCAATGTGATGTTGTATTGATTTTCCATGTTTGGATTCTGTGGTGGAGGTGGAGGATTTAGAATGGTGTGAGATGGTGTGATGATATTTGGTTAACGTGGTTGTTGAGGTGTTTGAGTGATGACTATGGGTTGTGTGGTGGCAGGTATGGTTGATGTGTTTGGTCCTTGGGAGACCACATTTTGAGAT
>VDFB02000017.1:424440665-424492997 GCA_007258455.2 Sequoia sempervirens
GGAGGAAGGTGGGAGAACCATTCCATTGCTGGACCAGCTAAACTCCGAGGGAATAGTCACATTAAATAAGAATCATTATATGCAACTTCCATATAGTGCACATGGAATTCCCTAATGTGATGTTCAGGGTTGCCAGTCCCACGATATTTGTCAAATTTAGGTATCTCAAATCCTTGTGGGAATGGGACCATTGTAACGCTTCTATCAAACGAATAGGGGCACAAATTTCCTTGTGATTTTGTTGTTTTCCTGATTGTATGTCCAACACTTGTTGTGAGAATAGTTTAATTTGTGTGGACAAGTCACTTTGTGGATCTGGTGGTGGGATGAATGTGTTTTGAGGTGGTACGGTTGCTTGAGTGATGGGTGGGGTGGTTTGTGTACTTGGTGTTGCGCTTGCGGGAGGTTGTTGTAGGATTTTTTGTGCAAGTAATGCTTGTTGGTATGCCTGTAGCTATTGTTGTGCCAACAACACTTGTTGTTGGTCTTGTTGTTGTTGTGCCAACAAAGCTTGTTGTTGGGATTGTAACTGAGCTGCTTGTTGTTGTGCTTGGTATTGTTGCAAAGCTTGTTGATAAGCCTATTGTTGTAACATTGATTGTGCTTGAGCTTGTTGCGCTTGAATTTGGGCTTGTGCCTGAGCTTGAGCTTGTTGAGCAGCTTGTGCAACTTGTTGTTGTTGCAATAAAGCTTGGGCTTGAACTTAGGTAGCCTGTTGTGCTTTTCGTATGGCTTGTTGCACAACCTGTGTGTTTTGTTGAGTTTGGAACTATTGAAGTGCTTTTTGATAGGCTTGTTGGGCTGCTTGCAATGTGATGTTGTATTGATTTGCCATGTTTGGATTCTGTGGTGGAGGTGGGGGATTCAGAATGGTGTGAGATGGTGTGATGATATTTGGTTGAGGTGGTTGTTGAGGTGTTTGAGTGATGACTATGGGTTGTGTGGTGGCAAGTATGATTGATGTGTTTGGTCCTTGGGAGACCATGTTTTGAGATATTTGAGGTGTTGTAGATGGTCTAATGGAGTGACGATTGGTTGAGCTGTTTGGATTGGTACCACCTGGTGTTGCGATATCGGTGGCATGCTTGGAGGATTTGGTGTGTTGATTTGATTCACGATTGGAGGATTGTTCTGACTTGATTGATTTTGGATTGGTATGTTGGGTAAAGGGGGTTGCCCTAAACCTTGGATTGATGTGGTTGTTGTTGTTAGAGGGGGAAATGGTGGGAAGATTGGTGGTGTGTTTCCTTGAGAAAGTGATGACAGTGCATCAAAAGCTCCTCCTTACACAAATAAAACCACTTTTCCTTGTGATACAATGGGGAGCGAGACTTGTGTCTCAAGAGAATATGTCGGTGATGCGGAAAAGGTGGAAGAATTGTTGGTGTCATGGAAAATGAGTGGAACGTAAGGATGCTTTGGGTCTTGAGGGAGGTATTTGGTAGACCCAAGATGGTGTTTGTGTCCAAGTTTTGGTTATTTACAAGGGGATGTGTTTGAAGAGCATGAAGCAATGAACTTCCCTTGGTAACCTTAGGTTGACTTGGAGCATGAGATGATGTTGGTTGTATGATAGGTTAGATGACGTTTTGGAAAGGTGTGAATGATATTGGTGACATAATCCCAAGAGGTTTTTCCACAATAGTGCTTACATCAAAATCAAAAGGGAGTTTAGCCCCTTCCTTTGCTAGTGCAATCATGTATTGTGAAGGATTAAGTCTCATCATTGCATTGACAATATTGTGGTTTTCAATATTTTGGACTATCTCCATGATTTCATCTTGAGTCATTCCTAGGACATTGTTGGTAACATCCTCCATTTGGAAACCTCCCTCTTGAAGATATTGTGGTAGTTGTGGGGGTTGTTAGATCCTATGGGGTTGAATTCAGGTTTAGTTTGACTCAAGTCACTTGAAGTGGATGTTTCTTTGTTTTGCTCCATGTTTTTCTTGTGTTGAGATCTAGTTTGGACCATAAATTAAGGATCGACTTTTAGGAATATGGGAGGTAAACCTCTAACTCCTTAGGTTGGTCTAAACTTTAGGTACAAAAAAGAAAATCTAGGATGTTTTAAGGATAAAATGATGGTGATGACATAAATGAAAGATGAATGATGTGAATGATTAAACTTTTAAGAAACCTTGGAGCAATACTAGACTTTAAGACTTTTGGATTTTTGTTTTTGGATTTGGTTTGATTTGATTTGGATAATGAACTTATAAACCCCAAGATGTTGGATGTTATCTTGGAATAAACTTGTCCACAAGGTGATAATTTAACTAAGTGTATGAAGAAGAATTCATCCACACACACTTAGTCAAACAAGATGATTTTTTATTTTGATTTGAAGGATTACCAAAAGTCTAGCATAAATGATTTTTCCAAGATTCTAAGAGTTGTTTGTGAGATGGGATTTGCTTGATGTTTGGGGATGGATGAAAGTGTTGATTTGATCCTAGATGAACCTAGAAAGTATTTTGTTTACAAGACCTAGGTATTGAAGAACATGCTATACTTCTAAAACTTTCAACCCTACAAAGTGAGATACTCAAAACGTTGGAAGAGAGTTGGATTTTGACAATAATAGAATGAGTACAAGTTTGGGTTGTCCTTTGAAGCACGTTTGTAAAATTTATAGAGCAATCTATCTCTGACTTGGTAAAGCATTGACTAACGTTTCTTGAGATCTCTTGGACTAAGACGCTTGTGATGATTGATAGACTTTGGTTTTTGGATTTTGATCTTGCGGGAAATCATTTGAACAAACACATGTGTGGGGTTCAATTGTCTTTTATCTTTGCTTAATGGATTCTTTTTACCACATCAACACTTTCTTGCTTAGTTTTCAAACTTGAATGTCTCTGTCTCAATTTCTTTTCATTCCACAAGGTCCATTATGTGAAAATCAGGAGAATCAAGGCAATAGTTTCCCTAATGTTGACTTTAGAGAGAGAAAATTGAGATATAGGCCCAAATACTTAGAAGCCTCTAAGGATAGAATCTCTAGGGACAAGCAGTAATATGTGGACTTTTCAAAGGTATTTGCTCTTTCCAAAAGGTTTGAAATTTGATGACCTTGTTGAATGTTTGTTTCCAAGTTTTGATATTTCAAGCAATGTGTTTAATTGAATCTCAGATTGCACAACCCTAGGATAGAAATGGCCATACTTGTTGAGTCTCCACTCGGATTTCTCCAAACACTAGACAATGCGAACAGTTAGAGATTTGGCGACACTGGCTCCCCTCCACGGCACACACTTCTCGAGACCACCAAATCTCAAAATCCTTAAAATCCAGAGATTAAAAGGATTTATTTTGTTTCTACAATTGAATAGTACAGATGTGAAGCGGCTTCAGAATGACCATTCTTGCACCAACAAGTATTTTAGGATTTGGGCTTCTATACAAATTGGTTCTTAGTCAGGGTAATTGGGGACATGGCACCTTGCAAGCATCCAACAAGCCACTAAAGGCTTTAATCAATCCTACTAGGGGCTCTTATACTTTTTACAGTAGTACCCCATTCTAAAAAGACATTGTACGACTAAGGCCTACATACCATGAGGACTTGTCAGTTTAGTCTTATCCATTTATATACCGGCCCGAGTGAAAAAGGTTGGAGTCGCCTTCGAATTGGTCTTAGGCAGGCCCCTCTAAAGGTAACAAAAGTGAAGGAGTACACTTGTATTTCAACCTCCCATTTTGCATAAAGCACAAGAGGGAGAACACATAGTGTCTCTTTCTCACACTAGCATGATTTGTTCAATTTTAAAACCCAAACTTGAAATGTGTAGGTAATCTTTTAGGCAACCAATGCCACTAAAATGCTTTTGATTCTCAAGATCACTGTGAAGCACGAGAGAAGTGCATACACATTTGAATGACACAAGTTACAAAAAAGATTACAAGAAAAAGCAAACACAAGTTCTTTTTAATCCTCAAAGCAGTAATGAGTTCTTTTTAAAGCACCAAAACTAAGTATGAAGTTTGCTTGTTCAATTTTAGTCCAAAATACAAATTCTAGTAAGTATCTAAGGTTCAATTTTAACCAACTTTGACAAAGCTTGAGTTGTAGGTTAATTTTAAGCCCAAATTGATCTAGTTGGTCCTAGAACAAGAAATAAAATGTAGAAATTGACGACCCAAGCTATTACAAAGAGCATTAAAAAATGCTTTTAAGCCTCCAACTTGATTTTCCCCTATTTCCTGCAAAGGCGATGCTTTGCAACTATTAAACGCGGCGATGAAAAACATAAGTGACACTTTGGTAAAATCAAAAGCAGTGCTCTATAGAAGGTAGAGAGCATGAATGTGGCGTTGTTTCAGAAGCGACACTTTATGGACATAAAGTAAGACAGAATACAGAGTATGCGAAGGCAACGCTTCAACAGATGTGACACGACAAAGATGTGTGGATGTAGTGCGACGTGATGAAGGAAACACTACAGGACAAAAGTGACGCTTTGCTAGCTTGCAAATGCACAAAGGCGATGTCGTGTTCCTGTGTCTACAAAAAATGACAAAATTAAGCAAAAATCAAGAAATTAAGATAGTTAGCCCTCCTTCTAGTGCCAAAATGTGAACACCAAACTTGCACAAACTAACACAAGATCAACAAAACATTGTCAAACATGTTAGAAAGCTTAAATCTAATGTTCCCTATGAAATTCTTGGAAGAAAAAAGATGAAAACATAAAATAAAGGAAGAACAAAGCATGTAATCAACTAAGTTAACCAAACCTCAATCCCATAGGGGGATTGATGCTCCTTTGATGTGGAAAGAAGCCCTTTCCCAATCCAAATTGCTAAGCTTGATGATTTGAAGATGATCCAAGTGTTGAAAATGATTCCAAGTGATGAACATGAACTCAAAATAACATGGAGATGGTGATTTCTATGAACTCAAATGACTATAATGATAATGCATGAAGTTGTGGATCCATATTGTGAAAAGGATGCCTCTATTTATAGAAACTAAGGGTTGAAGAATGGATGAAATTGGTGAATGTGGGATAAAATGAGAGCCAATGAGAATGTGCCAAGTGTCACAATTCTATTGGAGGAAGTTGGAGCACATTTTGGGAAATGTGTGAGTGGAGGAGGATGGAAGAGAAGTAAATGAAATTGGTTGAGGATTTGAAAAGTTGTAAGAGGAATTAAATGAATGTGGTTGAGATTTGAGATGATGTAAGAGAAGTTGTTGAAAATGTAAGAGAAGTTATTGAGGATGTAAGAGATTTTTGAAATCTTTGGAGGGAAATTGAATTAGAGGTGGTTGAGAGGAATATTCCTTGGAATATGCCATTGGTGAGGGGAAATAGAGGAATTAAATAATTAATTGAAATTATTTTGATGTGCAACCTGGTTAGTTGACCATGGGTTGATTTAACTCTTGAGGAGTTAAAAGTTGGAGGAATTAATAATGATGATTAAAAATCCGATTTAGGATTAATTAATCCAGAATGAATTAATTGGAGTGAATTAGGAGATTGTGACATTTGATGTGATTGATTTTAATCAAATGAGAGGATTAAAAGGGGATTTAATTAAATGATTTGATTTAATTAAATAGGATGAAAATTAGTTAGAAGAAGGGTGAATTAATCTAATATATCTAATTATTTGATTAATAGCTAAATTTGTTGAATTTAACTAAATAATGCTAATTATTTAATTAATTGGTGAATTTGAGGTGATTAAGGAAGAAACGGTGTTAGTTGATCAGAATCAGATGCATAGTATCAATCAAGACTTTTTCGGTGTCTACAATACTCTATTGAGCTAGAAGTCATAAATAATATGCTATGAATCACTTGAGATAAAGTTACTCTATTGCTAGGTGAATCATAAAAACTACTTTAGTGTCCATGTAGATGTGGCTCAAGGGTTGGTATCTAGATATTATGAAACACGAGAAAAAATGAAAGGTAGATAATATGCCCCCTTAAAATGATTATCTAAGAGAAGAAAAGACAATCATTTTAAGGAGTGAAATAAGATAGAAAGGAAATATGAGACAACCATAAAATATAGGGAGTGTCAATAAAATATTAAAACTCCCCCTAAAATGTGTAAGAATATGAGGCAATCATAGAATAGAGCATGAAATTGAAATAACAAAACTATTCATATTATACTAAAATCAAAATAGTTGAATAGAGTTTGTTTCCACAATAGATATGTAAATGCTCAAGAAAAATGTAACATTAAGAGATATCATAAGAGCATGAATAAATAACAAGCTGGAGGAATGGATACTTATATCAAAAAGAAGGGAGGCAAAAACAAGCTAGTGAGAAAAAGTAACTTCAACTACCCAAAAATAGGTGGGAGTTATACTCATGGAATATGCCATCTACACTTAGAATGGCCCACTCACTACAACTAAGAAAAAAAAACTAGATGTGTAGGAAAATACATAATATTCAACTAAGAAAAATAAGAAGCCTATATTAACACCCCCATCTAGTGCAACTTAGATGGGTGAAAAATGAGTCCCAAGAATGCAGCTTGATGAGGTACCTACATAGAAAGAGATACTCACTAAGAGAAGAAGACCCCCAAATAGAGATAAAGGAAGGGATAAGTAGTCACCTAGAATAAGTAGCCTCCTACACCCCTAGTAAAGCTTGCAAATGAAAAAAATCACTTTCTATAATAGGTTTAGTGAAGATGTTGCCAATCTATTTAGAAGTTGGGTAGCATCAAAGATCAATAACCTATCCATGTACAAGCTCCTAGATGTAGCATGTAAACTTCTATTTTCATGGTCCATTGATGGTGGAATAGGTTTTGTAGCAAATTAAGAGTAAACTTGGATTGTGTAATGGTAATCTTGGAAGCAAACTAAGATATCTCAATCCTAAGAATATAATGCAACAATCCCAAGTTATTCATGAAAACATATTGTGAAGGATAATTTTCATTGTTGCAATGGATGAAGAAGAAAATGATGAAAATTTGAGACTAAATGCATACACTAATAAATAAATTAAAATACACACCTTAGAACACAATGCCAAAAGATAAATAAAAATGCTAAAAAAGAGTTATGTGGTTAACATTAAATTACCTTGGACGTATTGATTCCTAAAGTAGAAGTGTTATTTTGTGAACAAGAAATATGAAGCAAAACAAAAATGATGATAAGTGAAACTTGTATAGTAGAACATAAAAAGAGGAAAAAAACCCCCAAAAAAATAGGAACATATAGACAAAGATTTAGCAATTTGGTGATAACTAGTAGGTTAGTAATCTTATTGGCTAGAAAAAGTAGAAAAATGCAAAAAGACACAACCCAACATTAAAAAAAAATAGGGTCGAGCATGGAGGCACCGCTCTAGAAACAAATATGCCACAAGTTTATGGATGTGTTGAAATGTACAAAGATACACTAGTCTATGACAAGGACCAAAAATGTAGATTAAACCTACAAGTACAAAGATTAAAATTGTATAAAAATGAATACCACAACATGAAATTAGGTTAGAAATTTAAGACCCTACAAAAATAGATTAGGAAAGGTAAATAATCCTCCAAAACGAGCAAAAAAATAATGTTAGAGAAAATAGAACAAAAAATAAGCTAAAACACACACATGCATTGAAACATAAATGAAAGAGATAAAATAAGAGCTACATGTGTTGAACCATCAACATGCAACACAAAGATACAAACAAGAGCTGCAAAAAGATGTTAGAAGGGAAATACATCCCACTAGGCATGCAAAAATGTGTACAAGTGTAAAACACGAATAAATGAAATCTAAACCCTTATTCTACACCTAATTATAACCTCTAGATTGAGCTAAAAGTCTATGCATAAAAGATGAAAGAAATTAGGAGTCTCTCACCCACAAGCCCTTTGTTGCACCTATTGGTTGTTGTTCTCAAAGTGGATTTATGATTGAGAGAGGATGTAAGGTGCTCAAATTCACAACATATCATTGTATTCAAAGAGTTCTTGAAAATAGTTCATATGATGAGCTATTTCTAGACTTCGAGGATGGAGGATCAAGGATTAAGATTGATTTGGGAGATTGATGGAGGAGGTTGAGTGAGAGGATTGAATGTATGGAAGCCTCCAAGTGACATTTTTTGATTGGTGCACATAAGGAGGTCCATGATCAAAGGGATTTGAAAGGCTTAGATTTTCCTGGAGAAAATGGAGGGTGAAGATCTAAAAGTCCCAAAAAGATTTTTTTTGGAGTCATATGTAGGGTTAGAATTTTCTTTGAAAAAATGAAGGGTGGGGATTTAAAATGTGTTCTTTTGAAAATATGAAAAGTCTTTGTTTGGAGATCCAAAAAGTCTTTTTGGAGTCATGTGCAATCTTGAGCCTTGAGAAAGATTATCTTGGTTAATCATGTTTAAGGTTGTGCAAGTGATTTATTAGTTAACTAATTGGTTTATAGTGAACTAATAATTTGAAAGAAAATTTAGGAATTAAATAAATAATTTTTATTTATTTAAATATTGGAAGATTACAATTCGAATGATGAACTTAATTAAATAAATGTTGAATCTATTTAATTAAGGTTAGACTGTAGAGTAAAATGTTAAAATTTAAATAAATGATTGTGATTTAATTATTTAATTGTGGGAGGATGATTGGAGTGGTTCCTTAAATAATTATTTTTACTTAATTAATGTTAGAGCGGGATACATAGAGTATTAATTGAGTGATGTTAAGATGTGGTCAAATTTAGGTGTCTACATATCCTATGCATGATTATATTCTTATCCCTATCTACGTGCATGATACTTATTCTTATGCTACTTACCTATAATTAGGTGCTATTTGGGTGTTGTTACAATATATATCTATAATGTTATTGTTAGCTCTCAAAACTACACCCTTGCTAAGTTGCAAAACTTAGCATTTTGGAGTAACATGGGAACACTCCTAGGCTGTGGATCACCTAAACTTGTAGTGGACCTCTAGATAAGGCTGGATCTTAAATGGTAATCACCTAATTAACTACTCTAAAGAATTGCAAAGGAAAAGGGGGAAAAATAAAACATAAACTAAAAAAACTTTGGTAAAGGTGATACACCAAACACTAACTAAGACCTGTAAACAACTTGCATACACAGGTTATTAACTATAAGCTTAATGAACACAACTCAATATTGATATGTTTTGCATCAATATTTTGTAAGAAGGCTTCAATGCACACTCCTAGAAGGAAAGAAAACTTTCACAACTTAAAATACCTGCAACACAACACAACTTACAACCTGCAATTGCATATACTTTATGTTTAAAGATGCCACTAATGAGGCACAAAACTAGGAATAATAAAATTCACAAGTAACTGCATCAAATCATCCAAATACATACAATGAAATAGAAAACTAAGAAGGTCAAACTGCTTATCTCCATTAATCATCAAGGTATGAACTGTCATACATGTCGAATGAGCTACAAAATATATAATATCTACAAAAGGACTCCAAAAGTCACTAAGTACAAGCTAGAGCATAATCAGAACTAACTTCACAAATGAAAAGTGAAGTGAATATAAGCTTCACCAAGAGACTCCACCAAAATAGGGACTAGAAGCTTCTTGGTCGTATGCTTCCAAAAAGCCAAAAATATAGCAACCAAATCCCCTCCAAAAGAGCTCCAAAATGTTGAAAAGGTCAACTTTGACCATGTCCATCATGAAGGCATGAGAAACTAGCTCCTATATACCCTCATTCCCTCTAAAAAGGTGAGTAAACACTCCTATATTCTCTCCCTTGGTCGACCAACTGCTTCAACCACCCCTATATGCTTGCAAAAGTATCAAAGCTTAACTAAATCCCTTTTAATGCATTTACATACTACATCATATTTGAATTTAAAATAGCAATTTTGACTAAGTGATTTATAACAATATCACTTAAATCAAATGCTTTAAATTTGAAATCAAGGCAAAAAATAAGAACAAGGTTCGACCATACTTGAGTCAAAAGCAAAGTTTTACAAGTCATAAAGACTCCTATGCATATATGTAAAGGGAACACTTTACACATTGGGCATGAGCTTTTGACCATACATTAGTTTCATGCAATTTTAAAAAAAAAAGATAGGCAAAAATGCCCTATTCCCATCAGCATCTCTTAGGGTAAAAACCCTAAACAACAAAACCGATGCAAAAAAAGAGATTGCATTTCATTTTTTTACACCAACCTTGTTGGGCGCCGCTATAGGGTTTATTCTAGAGCTCTGTAGATGTTTTCCATGGTGAAATCTGAAGCAAACAATGCATTCTCTGACAAATTTATGTGATATAAGCTCGGGTGAGCTTCCTATAAGCATAAATTTCTTCATTTCTCTTGCATTTCTATGGAAAATCTACATGTTACTATGTAAAAAGAAGAATAAACTATTACTTCTATGTTTCTCTTTTCCTATCATGGCCGCGACCTCCACATTTCCTTAATGTTTCTATATTTTTTATTTTTGCAAGAGTTGACTCTATTTTCTGAAAGAACATTTTGATAGCATCATATATTCTCCATTATGGGTTTTACCCATACCTGAAAAAGCTCGAGGGCTTGAGAAAACTCACAGGCCATCGCTCGGCCTCCTCATTCCTTTCTGTTGATTTTAAAAACATGAGTAACTTTGTTTTTCACTATGATAATCACCTTTGTTGTGATAATATTGTGCAAGATCATAATATGAATGAGACTTCATGAGAGGGTGGACGACTAAAACAAGAGCTATCTCAGTCAACTGTTCCACAAGAAAATGCTGCCATGCGAATGAAAAAATGGTTTACAAAATGATTCAATGCCATTGCACAGTATAGGTATAACTCAAAGACTACACATTTTTTCCATTCCTTCATGAACACTACCCTTTCCTATAACTTGGAAGTCCAAGGGTAGTCCAAGCTACAATGTTTTCATGGCCATTCTAAGTCTCATTCTACTCATTTTTTTTGCTTTCATTCTGCACCATAAAGGCTTCTCTCATTTTCATACATGATTAAGGACCTACATTTTGAAACCCCTACACCCCTATGCATTGTTTTGCGTACTCTCCACAAGTGACAAATGCTTGTCCCTACAAGATTGTACAATCCCTTATACAATGCTTTGTGGCATATGGACTTGGTCTTTCCTCATTGTGATCTACCATCTCTTACTTGAATGATGATGCTATCACAACCACTTTTCATGCTTTTTGACTTGAATATCACTGCCCAATACCAATGCATTTTGTAGGTGAGTTTTTCTTTTGTTCATGTTAGCTTGACTGTTACTTGTGGATAGTCATTGCATTATGACCTGCTATATAAGCTACTGCTTTTAAACTAGAAACTCTTTTGGAAAACTAAAAGTAACATTGTTACAAGAGCTTGTAACCTAGAAAAGAAACTAGTACAGAGTAATCTAATAATGCAGCAATCTTCAACAAACCTTTGGTATTGTTCACATCATTCTTGCACTATGCAATCAACTTGAGTATGGCTATTCTATATAATTCATAAGAATTGTACTGTGGAGAACATTAAACCACATACTGTCTTCTACATCACTTTATTCTTTTATCTTGTTGTAGTGTTGATTTTGTCACATATGCTCTATTCTGGAAACAAAATAGTGAACTTTTTTCCTGCCTAAGCACATGAACGTAAACCATGCTTTCATTGCTTCATATAATGATGATTGACAATGCATCTTAGTTACTCATTTGCATCAATGTGTTTTTCCTTCTCATGCATTGCTCTTTGGGACAACACATTTACATGGTGGCCTTGTCCATGCATTTCACTCATCACCTATAGTTGCTCCATGTAGCTCATGATAGCTCCCGATAGTACTTGATAGTACTCACTAACATGATGACCCTATACTTATGAATTTCAAACTGCAAACATCAAGGAATCTTTGTAGGCCAGTTTTGTACCATGCTCCTATTGGTAAGGAACGTCCTTATTAATACGAGAAAACTCTTATTAATAAGATATCTATTCTTATCAATATCACCATGATTAATGAAACCTGTCTTCAAGGATTACATTGGTGATATAAAATGAAACTACCCCTCCCTAAAGAAACCAAAGGGAAACATACTATGCTCAACCCTTGTAGGAGCCCATTTCACTCCACATGCTGTGATCAAATGAAACCAAACAACAACAAAGATTTCACCTATCCTTGGACAATGAGCAAACATGTTAGATAAAAAAATAGAGCATATGATAGATGTTTTTGATAACCTTTCTGTTTTCCTGGACATTTGTGTTATGCAAACTATTTTGATGCTTATGAGGATTAAGCTATATGTTTATGGATGTTTGCATATATATTGATTGGTGATATTTCATTGCTCTAACAAACTCTCTCACACACATGCAAGAATTTCCGAAGCACCTTAGCAACCTTCTGGAGCATTGGAGAAAAGGGAGCTAAACAAGCAAGAGAGGAAGCAACAGATGCAAAGAAGCTCAATTGGGATTCGTCATTCAAGAAATGACGGGTCCCCTCTCTTTATATATGCATTCTTTCTTTCTTGTATGTATAAATGTATAGTATTTTCCTTTATTTTCATTCAAATAGTTAGTCCCACGGCTTGTGTGAGACACTATACATTTATGATTATCAATAAAGACTACCTTTTTTTTACAACAAATTTTCACTCTCCTCTTTTGTATGCATTTGCATAATATAATAATGTGGCCTTTTGATAAATTTTTTATACACATGATAGAACATAACATAGTAGAATATACCTTTTGTTTCACTTTGTAAAACATAAACAACTCTACCTATTTGAGCTGGTAGCTAAAATAGGTAACATTTTTTGCGACATCTGCTATATGTTTGCTTGCTAAACATCTTGACTAGTTTCTTGAGCTTACCCATTGGGCATTTTGTGTCCATTGAATAACAATGTGAATCTAACTAAATCTATTGTTTGTAACTTGAATGCTCCATTGGGAAATACATTTGGATTTCATAGGGTCCCAACCATCTAGATATAGCTTCCCCTTATAATTTTGAATCTAGAATCATAGAATAAATCCTAGTCACCCACATTAAATTCTTTAGTCTTCATAAATTGATCATGTCATTTAGTCCTTTGTTTTTGAATTATCTTCGTGCGATGCATGGCCTCCATTCTAATTTCATCCAATTCATTCAGACTGTGCAACCTTTCCTTTTTTGCTATTGTCAAATCCATTTCTAAGTCCATTGATGTCCTAAGTGTCTTGTACTCAAACTCTATTGGTAGAACTGTTGTTTACCATAGACTAGTTCATAAGGTGTGAAACCTGTAGTTGTTTTCCATGTTGTTCTATAGGCCCACACTACTTCAGGTAATCTTTTTGCCTAGTATTTTTTATGAATTTGCATTGTTTTGGTCAAAATATTCTCAATCTCTTTGTTTGTAACCTCTACTTTCCCATTGGCTTGGGGATGATAAGGTGTTGATTTTCTATGTCTTATTGCATATTCTTTAACCAATTTAAAAATGAGTTCAAAAGTAAACTAGGGACCTTGATCAGTTACAATTTCTCTAGGTACTCCATACCTGGTAAAGATGTCTTCATACAAGAATTACTTAGCTATATTCCCATCTCTTCCAAACTTGTAATTCCTTGACCTCAACCCATTTTTTTAGATAGTCTGTACAAACCAAAATTTACTCTTTATTATTAGAGGTTGGTGAAATTAGGCCAATGAAGTCAAGCCCCCATTTGTCAAATGGTGCAAGTGCTATTTGCAGCTACAAAGACATTTCATCTATCCTTATTGGTTTTCCCATTCTCTGACATTTGTCACAACTCTTGGTATACTTCACTGAATCCTTATGGAGATTTGGCCAATAGTAACCTATTGTTAAGATCTTAAATGTTGTCCTTTTAGTTAAAGTGACCCCCACAGGGCTCATCATGGCAAGCTTTTAGAATGTCAAATACCTCATCTTCTCTTATACATCTCCTCATGATATTATCTAGACCAGTGTAGAATAGGTAACCAGCTACCCAAGAGTATGGAAAGCTTTTATGTACTAGCTGTCTCTTTTCTCTAGGAGAGAAATGTGATGGTATCTGACCTAACATTAAGTAATTTGCAATATCAACAAACCATGGTGTTTGTACAATAAGAGAAAATAAATTCTCATGTAGAAAAGAGTCATCCACAACACCTTCTTCTTTTGTGTGGGAAATCTAGACAAAAAATCTACTACCACATTAGCTTTCCTTGGCTTATCCACTATTGTTATATCAAACTCTTGTATTAAGAGTAGCCATTTGACTAGTCTCCCCCCAACTATAGGTTTTTTCATTAAGTACCTTATGGCAGTATGATCTATGTGGATAAAGAATGGATAGCCAGTAATGCAATGCCTAAACTTATTGATAGCATAAACAGCTGCCGACATCTCTTTCTCTGTGACAGTGTAGTTAAGTTCATCTCCTTGTAAGTTTTTGTTGATGTATTAGATAGCATACTCCTTGTTACCTTATTTTTGTCCTTATACTGCTCCTATAAAAAATTCAGAAGCATTAGTGTGTATATAGAAAGGTAGTGTCCAGTTTTTCCCCCCTCAAGATAGGTGCTTGTGTTAAAGTTGTCTTAAGTGCTTTAAAGGAGTACTGACATTCTGCAGTTCATTCAAATTTTGTGTCTTTGGTGAGAAAAACAAGCAAGGGTAGCAATTTAAGGGCCTGAGGAACCTCCTATAGTGGCATGTCCCCAAAGCTCGAAACATCTTTTGTCTTTTGTGGCACATGGAGTGTAGAGATAAAGTACCCTAGAACAATCCCTTGAGTCATCAGCATAAAAAAATTCTCATGATTCAATGAAATATTATGCTTTTTAAATCTTTTCAAAACCTTTTATAAATTTTTAAGTGCTTCTTCATAGGTTTCTCCATAGGTGGTGAAGTCATCCATGTAGATTTCCATGGAATCATGTACATAATTAGAGAAAATACTTAGCACTACCCTCTAGAAGGTGGTTGAGGCATTACATAGTCCAAATGGAAGAAAAAAATAGGCATATGTACCCCAAGGACATGTAAATGTAGTTTTATCCCGATCCTCTAAAGCTATATTTATTTGGTTATAGCTACTAAATCCATCTAGGAAGGAGTACTTTGTACCTGCAAGGGAATCAAGTACTTGATCAATAAAAGGTAGGGGAAAGTGATCTTTTCTAGTGGTTGTGTTTAGCTCCCTATAGTCTACACATACCCTCCATTTTACTCCTTTCTTAGGGACAATAACTAATGGTGATACCCATTGACTATCAAAAATTGGATAAATGAAACCTGCATCAAGTAGTTTTTGTAGCTCAGTCTTAACTATTTCTCTTAAGTTAGGTTTCATTCTCCTTTGGGTATGTCTAATTGGCTTGTAACCATCATTTATGTAGATCCTATGCATGCACAGGTATGGATCAATCCTCTTTATGTCATGTGCTAGTCATATCAAATGTTGTTTTGTGTGCATGCAACATAGTGTTCAAGGAATTCTATTGTTCCTCAGTTAATCCATTATTGATATTCAACATTTTGCTTAGCATAATTTCTAATGTTTTGGATTTTGGTTGTTTAGATGAGAGATCAAGTCCACTAATGTTGGGAACACATTGTTGTGGCAAAAGAGAATGGAACAATTGGGATACTTCTTCTAATGAATTTATAGGTATTATATTCTACAATGGATCCTACAAACATGAAAGATAGTCTTGGTGTTGCAAGTCCCTACCATAGTTATTTTGTATGATATGATCAATGAATTCATCCTCATCTTGGGTTGCTAATAGGGGCTGCATTCTATAGTCATGAGAGTTTGCATGGAATAGTGGTCTTCTTCATCCAAGGTAGGCCATATAGTCTGCTCTAATTTTTTATGAAGTTGGGTTGGTGGATAGAGAACCAATTTCTTGGTCACAGTCTCATTGGATATTATTATGTTCCTAGACCTACAACCTATGAATGCATCAGTTGTTGCTAACCATGGTCTACCTAAAATAAGTGGATATTCTACAAGGTTGGCCTTTGGCTGCAAGACTATGAAATATGTAGGATACTCCCATGAATCTAATGTTATGACTAGTCCTCAATGATCCCCTCAGGTTTCACTATTGACCTATCTATCAAGCTATAAAATAGTTTATGTAGATCTAGGTTGGCTAGCTAAAGTAGAAATTATTTCCTTAGTCACTGTGACATTGAATTACCCCTAAGTTAATCATAATCATTTAGAAAACTAACAGGACTTGAAAATAGTCTTGTACATTGTTGTAACTCATCAGACCAGTGCATGACACCTTGAAAACTTATTCCAAACACACCAAAACTTCTGATCAAACCTACTTAATTGTGTTGAACAACACTGAGGGAACTGAAAACTTGCGTTTATACTAATGTGCAGTAGCACTTATTGAAACATAAACTCCTAAAATAGCATGTACAAGGTAGATCATACCTCAAAACAGAGTTTGAGGTGATCCCATTAATTGGAATAGGCAGAACTTCTCCATCCATTTTTGACAGTTGAAAAGCATTGTGCTCTTTGCACTCAATAATGACAAATGGGTCACTCCACATATTTTCAAACTTGGTGTGCTTTCCTGGCCTGCTATTTAATTCATCCCACTTAAGCACAAGGTCTCCTTCTTTGAATACCCTGGGTGTTGATTTCTTGTCAAAAACTCTTTTTGTTTGGAGTTGATGAAACTCCATTGTCTTCGTGGCTTTATCTCTTATCTCTTCTAGCTCCATGAGTTGTGCATACTTGACAACCATTGAATCCTCCATTGCAAACATTTCAAGATGGTTCGTAACATCAAGAGCTGGAAGCTCAATAGATAAAGGCAGTCTTTCCTCTTTGCCATATACCAACATATATGGGGAGTTCCCAGTGGATCTTTTCAGAGTTATTTTATCTTCCCACAATGCAGATTTTAACTTAATGTGTCAGGTTCTCTAGTTATCCTCTATTGTTCTCTTAATAATTTTGAAAAGGTTCTTATTTGTTGATTCTTCCAAACCATTACCTTGTGGGTAATAGTTTGATGATGTGTTCAAATGAATACCATTTCTAATAACCCAATAACTTACTCTCAATCCAACAAAGGCTAAGGTATTGTCTAAAATAATTGATTCAGGTACACCGAATCTGGTTACCAAACTGTTGGTTGAATATTTTGTATACCTTGAGGATATGCAAAATGGTGGTTTTAGCCACAGTGTGTGAGCATGATACTCTCCTAATTTAGGGAAGGCTCCCCCTTTACTACTAACTTAACTTAAACAAATATGGGTGGAACAACAACCTTTCCTCTTTTTCAGGAAAGATTATATTCTTTTCTCCTCACAAAAAAGTAACAATAATCTTTAAGTAAACTATTACAACAGCCTTGAAATGAAATTGAGAGAGAGGAAATGAAGTTTCTTGAAAGCATAAAGACTTTCGTCACCTCCTCCGGGATGAGAAAACAACCACCAAGCACAAAGTCTTAAAGATCTGAAATCCTATCTACCCTTTTAGAATGATTACTTAAGAACAATATTTAAACACAAGACAACACAAATTTTGTAAGTATGATGCACCTATTAACTACTTCAAATGGGATTTATTACAAGCACAAAGTCTTGCAATTCTTCTCAATTTCTAAATACAAATTATGAATTCAATCTTCAACATTTACAGCACAAAGTCTGCAGATATTTAGAGTGAAACTTCTCTGAAACTCTAAACGCAATAAGCAGCTCAAAGTCTGCAAAATTGAGCTTGAATCCCTCTTGTACAACACTACAAACTCACAATCAATATACAGAAAATGTCGTCACATAACACCTTGAATCAATACAAATTTTGAAAGCAATTTGCCTCTTTTAATTGATCGTAATCTGATTTACAATTAAGCTCAAAGTCTTAAAGTGCACATACAAACTAGCAGAGTTTTGTTGCATTGCCAAAAGATAAAGATTACAAAAGACTCCCTCAAGTATTTATAGGAGAGCAGTCATGAGAAAAAGGTGGGAGAATCCCAACTAACTTGAGAAATTCTCTCAACCACCAACTACTCAATTGACTTATTCAATATTACAAGTCCTACTTGTAATGTTATTACATGCAATTACAAGTTACAACTTTGCAAGTGATATGATCACAAGCAATTACATTTTTCCATTTTACATGGAATTTTTCAAAACTAAATTACAAATACATAATTGAAACTATTCTAAGTGTTTGAAGACATGACTCGAACTACATCATCCTTGATTGGATCTTCATGCTGTTGTTTGGAAAACATTCTTCCATCTTTGTCTTGAAAGCATTCCATGCTCAATCATGTTACTTATTCAACTCCTCATGTGGCTTCGTTATGCTGTTGTTCTTCCTTTGTATCATTCTCCAATCTTAGAATTTGTATGAAAAATAAGGCCCATGCCTTATATTATTGATTTGGTAGGTCATGTGTGCAAATGGACTAACGAGAATGAGACAAAGGGGCTGCAAAAATGAGGCCAAAGCTCAATTTTGGGTTTTGGAAGGATGACTGCAAGTGCAAGTGTGTAATCGGGATTTTTGGAACATATTGCAAGTGAAAAAGTGCAAAGTAGGAAAAAGAAGAAGTCATTGCAAGTTTATTTTTTTGAAACTTCTACTTACACTTTCGACCAAAGCTTCCTACTTGCAGTTGGTTTATAAAATCTCGATTTGCAGCCAAGGGCATCATTTTCTTTCTTTTCTTTTGCATAAAATGGCAATGAAATTATGGAGAAATGGGTATGTGAAGGAGATGAAATGAACATGAAATGAAATGAAGATAAATGGGAATGAAGGGCGAATGGAAAGGAGTAAATTATGATGGTGATTTTCAGCAATGGAGGTATTTCAAAATGAATGACAATGAAAAGATGTTTCAAAGAAGAAAAACGTGTTTTGAAATGAGATGAAGGTGTATGAGATGGGAATGACCCTTTTTATTGAGTGGTGTTTTAAATGGAAGGGAAAATGAAGAGTTTACAATGAAATGAAAGGCATTTAAAATGGATATGGCGAATGAAGGACATGTTTATCATGAAATGAATGGCATTTCAAATAGAATGAGAGGCATATGGTATGAAATGGAAGGTGTTTGAAATACAATGCAAAACGCATTTTGCATGATAAGAAAAATGTTTTCAGCAAATGACGTTTTTCATTGAAAGAGAAAAACGCGTTTTGCATCCCAAGAACATTTCTCACAAATTCAAATTCAAATACACACAATGGCGCCCCAAAAAGCAAGAGATTCAAGACATTAAAATGAAGAGAAACAACAAAAATAAAGAGGAACAGACCTGCAACAAGGGAAATTGGACTTTCAAAAGGTCATTACAAGTTTATTTTGAGCTAAAACACTCAAATCGGGTTTCTAACAACTCATTACAAGTTTATTTTCACTAAAGACCCAAATCAGGCTTTTAGAAGCATGTAACAAGTTACTTTTTATTAAAATAACCCAAATCGAAACTCTTGAAGGTCTTTGCAAGTGACTTTTAATTGAAATCGGGTTTTTGGAGGCACTTTACAAGTTAAAAACATGACAAATAACTCAAATTGGAACTTTTTTAACTCATTACAAGTCCCTTAAGTGAAATCGGACTTTTTAAAACATATTACAAGTAACTTTTTAAAAAAGTAACTTGTAAAGTGAGCTAAAAGTTCCTATACCTGTAAGTTACACAAAAATTTCCTACAAATGACTTAAAATGAAAAATTTAAAAACAAAATTACTTGCAATAGAGATAAAAAGTTCCTATTACTGACTTGTAATAAGAAACCAAATCCCCTACTTGCAGTGATGCCCCGGAAACCCGAAACCAAAAACACACCAAAAATGACTCAGAATTTCATGAAAACGGACGAGAGTGAATGAAAAATGTTGGCCAAAAGGACTATAGACTCAAAACTTAAAATACCCAACCTTTGTACCTCGTAATACATGCCTTGAGGCCTAAAAATGTCAAAATTTTGATGGGTTATCTATGATTTTTGCATGTCAAAAATCAAGGACAACACAAATCATCGTAAAAGTTGAGAATAACACTTTCATTGGCTTCTTTTAAAGCCACTGCTTTGATTCATTTGGTAAAATAGTCATTTGTAGTGAGGGCCCATCTATGACCTACACTAGAAGGTGGATTAAGAGGTCCTATAAAATCAATTCCCCACCTCATAAAAGGTTGTTCCACTTGTATAGGCCGCAAAGGTAAAGTGGGCTGCCTCTCTTTGCCTACAAATAAAGCACATTTGACACATTTTCTAGCCCAAGCATGGGCATCCTTAAAAAGGCTTGGCCAATAGTAGCTAGCTCTCATTATTTTCCATGTTGTAGTTCTTGGGAAAAATGTCCTCCAATAGTTTCATCATGAAAATCATGAAGAACCTTATCTATTTGATCATTGTCAATGCATCTCAATAGTACACCATTGTGATCTTTTCTAAACAAAAAATCATTAACCAACACATAAGGAATAGATTGTAGTCTGAAATACCTCCTTTTGGCCTTATCTAAACCTTGTGGGAACTCACCTGTTTGCAAGAAATGAATCATATCTTGCATCCAACTTGCATCCAATGCAGGTGCAACAACCTGAGGCTCATCATTTGTAACCAAAATAGCTTCTTTCTCTATTTCTAGCTCATTTTTAGACCCTGAAGCAAGTTGTACACACATCCCTTTACCCCTTACGAGCTTGGTAATTTTAATGTCAATGTCATATTCCATGACCTTCGTAATCCAACCTACTCTCTTTTCATTCAAGTCTCTGCTCAAAAGGAATTCCTTGACACTAGGATGGGCAACCATGAGATGAACCTTGTTATTAGAAATAAAATGCTTAAATTTTTTCAAACTTCTAATAACAGCAAGCACATGTTTTTCCACAAAGGTATACCTTTGTTCATAGTCCTCTAAACCTTGACTGAAAAAAGCAATAGGTTATTCTAAACCACCATCATTTTGTTGTACCAACATTGTAGAAATGGTGTCTACGCTACCAAAGGCATACAAAATGAAATCTTTTGAAAATTTTGGATTTACCAAAGTAGGAGCTATTGATAAGGCCTCCTTTATAGCTTCAAAACCGCGCTTGGCCTCTCTGGTCCAACTAAAACTTGCATTCTTTTTCAACATAGCAGTTAGTGGTTTCAAAAGATTTGCTATATCTGGAATAAATCTTCTTAAAAAATTAATTCTGCCAAGAAAACTTTGTAGCCCCTTTTTATGGTTGGGTAAAGGCAAGGCTAAGATAGCACTTACTCTCTCTGGATCAATGGTGATCCCTTGTTTTGACACTATTTGTCCAAGAAGCTTACCTTCATGAACAACAAAAATGCATTTTTTGGGGTTAAGGGATATACCAAATTCCCTACACCTCTCAAACACTTGCTTCAAATGGGATAGATGCTCATCTAAATTTTTAGAAAACATTGTTATATTATCAAGGTAAATGAGCACTAACTTATAGATCAACCCTTGAAATGCCATGTCCATTGCCCTTTGAAAAGTGGCACAAGCATTAGACAAACCAAATGGAATTCTTTTATAGGCCATAGTACCCCATCTTGTGGTAAAAGCAGTCTTATACTGGTCTTCTTCCTTAACCAACACTTGGTTATAGCCTGAGTAACCATTAAGTAATGAGAATCTTTTTGAACCAACAACTACCTGAAGGATCCGCTCCATAGAGGGCAGTGGATAATGATCTTTTAATGAGGCTCTATTGAGGTCTCTAAAATCTACACAAAGCCTAATCTCTCTGTTTTTCTTTCTAACCGGGACAAAGTTAGAGATCCATGATGTATGCTTAATTGGGAAAATGATGCCTCCCTCAATCAGCTTAGTCAATTCTTTTATCATAAGAGGTTCAAGTTTGGGATTTAAAGGCCTTTGTTTTTGCCTAACAGGTTTTGCTTTTGGCTCTAATTCTATAGTATGCTAGGCAATTTTGGGATCAAATCCCTTTAAATTTGAGTACTCCCATGCAAATACATCTTGAAATTCTTGACAAAGAGCAATAAAAGCTTGTCTATCTTCTTGTGAACATATTTTACCAATTTTAAGGAGCTTACCTTTGAATATCTCAAGCTCTTCATAATGTTCCTCCTTGACCTACATGTTGTTCTTGCTCTTTTTGAGTTGATCATCAGTGCTAAAGATGGATTCCAAAGTGACTAGACCCTTGGGCAGCTTGTTTGTCCTTAACTGAATGACTTGATCATCATACTGTTGCTTAAGTTTCTCCTAGTTTACCACTAAGAACTCATCTTCTTCAAGCAGAAAACTCAATATCTGCTCATCACTCTCAAAAAATTTCCAATGAATGTTGTTATCAGGAATAGATGTCCTTACAACAACTTTAACATATTTTTGCACTTTTCCTTTCTTAATATCATTAGGTATATCAAACTGAGCACCTATTGCAGCTAGCTTATCTACATGTTTATTTTGACTCCTAGGAATAGAAATTAGATTGAAAGCATCAAATTCTTCTATCATATCCCACACACTATGCTTGTAAGACTTAAGCACATCATTTTTAGTCACATTCAAGCCTCTTACCTAATTAACTATCAACTCACTATCCCCAAATACCTGTAAGTATCTAATCTTCCTTTTCCTTGCTCATTTTAAACCCTGAATCAAATCTTCATATTCTACAGTATTGTTAGAACAGGAAAATGCAAAATGGAATGTTGAATAGTATTTTCACCTTGTGGGGATACAAGCATTGCACCTCCACTAGCTCCATTCTTGCTTCTAAAGCCATCAAAAAACATTTTCCACACTTCATTCTTTTGTTCTAGCTGTTGTTCCACTTTCTTTTCAAGGTTTGGAATAACTCCATCAGGTTCATACAACAAATACACACCTGGGCCTCTCTCCTCGATGTTTTTACCTGGCTCATCTTCCATATTTTTTATTGCCCACTCATTCAGAAAGATATCTGAAATATCCTCAGTTTGAGTACTTGGTTCTTAAGCAGCAGCATGTTCATTGCCATAAAAAACAACATAGTTGGCATTTATGGCACTTGGTACATAGGGCTCAATATGGTCTTTGGCAAGTAATTCAAACTTAATAGTTACTTTTTTCCCATATCTAGTCCTAAATAACATGTGAGACCAATCTGAGGACAAATAACCCCCTTTTTTGGCAGTGAAATCCCTTGACAAACACAAGGAAAAATATGGTGGAAAATCAATAACAAATATGTCTTGAGGGATGGAAAAGTTTAGGTAGACATGTAAGGTAAGGCTTGCATCCTTAATGACACCTATGGTGTTAATGGTTGACCCATCAAGTTGGACCACTCCCTTTTCAAGAGGTTGATATTTTAAACCTAACTTATCAACAATCTGTTTGGACATAACAGAGCTACTTGCCCCTTAATCTACCATACAATTGTGAACCAATTTATCCCCTATTATCAAAGATACATAAAAAGGGGGGTTTGACATCTTTACTTGGTTTCTTATTGTTGTCTTGAGGTGTATTTGTAAAAATAGCCTTATCTTGGTCAACTGAAACATCACTAGAAATACTTAAATTAGACAAAGCATATTGTAATAAGTCTTTTTGGCCTGGGATAGACAAAGAATCCCTCATAGACATTGTCACATTCATTTTCTTCATGTGCTCAACAATGCTAAAAGGTGCAGTAGTTCTTAGCTTTTGGTGAGTCCTTACAATAGCAGGGTCTGCTTGCAAGTGAGATGATTGGGGTTGATTTCCAGGCTGCTCCTTAGTAGTGCCTTGTGTATTTCTTGTAGTATGCATGGCACTTGAGAGGTGGATGGTCCAACAACTTCTTTTTCTTTATTTTTTGATTGTTCAATCTCAAAAGCCCTCTTCTTGGCTCTAGTATTAGCTACAATTAGAGAATCATCTTTGTTCACTCCACAAAATTCCTCTCCTTGCCAATTCAGGAGAGTTGTATCACTTGGAGGGAGATTTTGTTGTTGCGGAGATTCCTCATTAGGCACATTCTACACACTTGAAACATTTTTCACCATCAAAGATTGATTGATAACCCCATTTGAACATGTAGCTTGATTATAGGGTTGGTTGCAGGGAAAGCACCACTCATAGTCTGCTGCAAGGTTATTTTGGATAGGAACAAGATCCCTAGCTGAACTGATTAGAGCTGGATTATATGGCTGAAAAGGCCATGGATTGAGGTTCTTCCTTGCACCTTGGTAATTTCCCTAATATGGCTGCCTATTAGCTTGATATGGCTGACTTTGACCTTGATTTTGAGGCTAATAGGGCTTAAAACCTTGGAACTATTGCTTCTTAATGCTCACTAGCTCGTTGCCAAAAGTCTGAAGTATACTTTCAATTTTTTGTTGACTGCTTTTAATCTCTTATAATTCTTGAGATGGACTTCAGACAACAATTTCTTGGCTAACAACAACTGGTAATGCTAGAACAGTGGGCATAGGAGAAAAAGGTGGTATTTGCAAAGGCATGGAAGACTGAATTTCTAGGAAAATGGGCATTGGTGGTCTAGGTGCAATCTTACCAGCTTGGATAAGACTATTTTCTACCCTCATTGCATTGTCAAATGCAGTTGGTAGAGAAGTACCTCCCATGGATTGTATCATAATAGAGATATCACTATTAAGAGCCTTTAAGTAATAAAGAAATGCATATTTTGGAGGTCTTACCGTAATAGGAATCCTGTTCCATGTCTTCTGAAAACAGAAGTTGAAATCCATCATTTGCTCCTAAGGAGCTCTCTTAATTGTAGTCATTTGCTCAACTAATGACAAGTGGTCAGAATTGTCCTCGAACTGCTTGTTTAATGTTGCTCCCAACTCATCCCAATTTGCTATAGAACCAATTTCCAAACCCCTAAACCACTGAAGAGCTTTCCCCTTTAATGAAACGGGCAACAACCTCACTACAACATTTTCTTGAGTGATGTGATGGACTCCACATAGTGAGGCCACACCCTTGATATGCTCAATGGGAGTAGTTTGATCCTCCCCTATGGAAAAAGGTAAAATTTTCAACACAACCATAGAATATCATCGTGTTGTTGCAAGTTTAGTGGGATGCCTCCATTAAATGGAACGAAAAGGTTGATTCCTTTGTGTAGCCATTAGATTGGCCTGAACACTTTACACATTAGGCATGAGCTTTTGACCACGACATACATTAGTTTCATGCAATTTTTTAAAAAAAAGATATTCAAAAATGCCCTATTCCCATCAACATCTCTTAGGGTAAAAACCCCAAACAACAAAACCGATGCAAAAGAAGAGATTGTATTTCATTTTTTTACACCAACCTTGTTGGGCGCCGCCATAGGGTTTATTTTGGAGCTCTGCAGATGTTTTCCATGGTGAAATCTGAAGCAAACAGTGCATTCTCTAATAGATTTATGTGATATAAGCTCAGGTGAGCTTCCTGTAAGCATAAATTTCTTCATTTCTCTTGCATTTCTATGGAAAATCTACATGTTACTATGTAAAAAGAAGAATAAACTATTACTTCTATGTTTCTATTTTCCTATCATGGTCACGGCCTCCACATTTCCTTAATGTTTCTGTAATTTTTTTCTTTTTGCAAGAGTTGACTCCATTTTCTGAAAGAACATTTTGATAGAATCATATATTCTCCATTCTAGGTTTTACCCATACCTAAAAAATCTTGAGGGCTTGAGAAAACTCATAGGTCGTGGCTTGGCCTCCTCATTCCTTTCTGTTGATTTTAAAAACATGAGTAACTTTGTTTTTCACTATGATAATCACCTTTGTTGTGATAAATTGTGTAAGATCATAATATGAATGAGACTTCATGAGAGGGTGGACGACTGAAACAAGAGTTATCTCAGTCAACTGTTCCACAAGAAAATGTTGCCCCGCGAAGGAAAAATGGTTTACAAAATGAGTCAATGCCATTGCACGGTACAGGTATAACTCAAAAACTACACATTTTTTCCATTCCTTCATGAACACTACCCTTTCCTCTAACTTGTAAGTCCAAGGGTAGTCCAAGCTGCAATGTTTTCATGGCCATTCTAAATCTTCATTCTACTCATTTTTTTTGCTTTCATTCTGCACCATAATGGATTCTCTCATTTGCATACATGATTAAGGACCTTCATTTTGAAACTCCTACACCCCTATGCATTGTTTTACTTACTCTCCACAAGTGACAAATGCATGTCCCTATAAGACTGTACAGTCCCTTATACAATGCTCTATGGCATATGGACTTGGTCTTTCCTCATTGTGATCTACCATCTCTTACTTGAATGATGATGCTATCACAACCACTTTTCATGATTTTTGACTTGAATATCACTACCCAATACCAATGCATTCTATAGGTAAGTTTTTCTTTTGTTGATGTTAGATTGACTATTACTTGTGGATAGTCATTGCATTATGACCTGCTATATAAGCTGCTACTTTTAAACTATAAACTCTTTTGGAAAAATGAAAGTAACATTGTTACAAGAGATTGTAACCTGGAAAATAAACTAGTGCAAAGTAATCTAATAATGCAACAATCTTCAACAAACCTTTGGTATTGTTCACATCATTCTTGCACTATGCAATCTACTTGAGTATGGTTATTCTATATAATTCATAAGAATTGTACTATGGAGAACATAAAAACACATACTGTCTTCTACATCACTTTATTCTTTTATCTTGTTGTAGTGATGATTTTGTCACATATGCTTTGTTCTGGAAACAAAATAGTGAACTTTTTTCCTGCCTAAGCACATGAACATAAACCATGCTTTCACTGCTTCATCTAATGATGATTGACAATGCATCTTAGTTACTCATTTGCATCAATGTGTTTTTGCTTCTCATGCATTGCTCTTTGGGACAACACATTGACATGGTGGCCTTGACCATGCATTTCACTCATCACCTATAGCTGCTCCATGTAGCTCATGATAGCTCTTGATAGTACTTGATAGTACTCACTAACATGATGACCCTATATTTATGAATTTCAAACTACAAACATCAAGGAATCTTTGTAGGCTAGTTTTGTACCATGCTCCTATTGGTAAGGAACGTCCTTACTAATACGAGAAAACTCTTGTTAATAAGATATCTATTCTTATCAATATCACCATGATTAATGAAACCTATCTGAACAAGGATTACATTGGTGATATAAAATGAAACTATCCCTCTCTAAAGAAACCAAAGGGAAGCATGTTGAGCTCAACCCTTGTGGGAGCCCATTTCACTCCACATGTTGTGATCAAATGAAACAAAACAACAACAAAGATTTCACCTATACCTGCACAATGAGCAAACATGTTAGATAAAAAAACAGAGCATATGATAGATGTTTTTGATAACCTTTCTGTTTTCTTGGACATCTATTGTATGCAAACTATTTTGATGCTTAAGAGGATCAGGCTATATGTTTATGGATGTTTGCATATATATTGATTGGTGATATTTCATTGCTCTAACAAACTCTCTCTCACACATGCATAAATTTCTGGAGCACCTGAGCAACCTCCAGAGCATTGGAGCAAAGCAACTGAATAAGTAAGAGAGGCATCAATAGATGCAAAGAAACTCAACTGGGATCCATCATTCAGGCAATGACAGATCCCCTCTCTTTATATATGCATTCTTTCTTTCTTGTATCTATAAATGTATAGTATTTTCCTTTATTTGCATTCAAATAGTTAGTCCCACGGCTTGTGTGGGACACTATACATTTATGATTATCAATAAAAAATACCTTTTTTACAACAAACGTTCACTCTCTTCTTTGTTGTATGCATTTTCATAATATAATAACACAGTCTTTTGATAATTTCTTTATGCACGTGGATATAACATAACATAGTATAATATACCTTTTGTTTCACTTTGTAAAACATAAATAGCTCTACTTGTTTGAGTTGGTAGCTAAAATAGGTAACAGTTCTATAACTAACAATCTCATTATTACATTATATACTACTTTTGGTCAAAGATCAACACTTAAAGATGACACATAATTTTCATCTCCACTTGTTTATCATAACACCATAGAGGATAGTTCCTTGGGAGGAATTAATTGAAGTGTGACACATATTTTGATCTTGTTAAATTAAGTTACCCATTACCATTTTACTACATTAGAATCATTGGTTAGCCTCTTTTCTATGTCTATCATTTGCTTTCTTTGTCACATTTTATAACATATTACATTTTCAAATGATGTGCTCTTATTCCATGGAATGATTTTACTTGATCTTCCCACTTAGGGGGCAAGGCATTCTTTATTTTATAGGTCTTATATTCTCATACTTTCTCTCATTGTGGCAACAAAAGGGGGCATCTCTTACATGTGTCCCAAAACATACCTTGATATAATACATAAGAAATTGTAGCTTCGGTATACATTCTATACATAATTTGACAAGATGATGCACACTTATCATTTATTATCCATTAACATGGGTGCCAAAAGCTTCAAATTGTGTGTCTATGGTTGTGTATTTAGGGACATAATCCTAGCTCACTTTTCAATATCTTAGATCACCATAAGATCACCAAAACATTAATTATATACACAAGTCTTTATTTTTATTAGACACAACATTCAACCAAAACAACATCTATTCAAGCTTTGAATCTCTCTAAATTAAATTTGCTAAATCAATCTTGGGGCTTGACTATCATCAAAGAAGTCAAATGCACCTCCCTATGTATATAGCGAGTTTCTAATGGTGCTCTTAAGCACCACACTTTCTTATATGTAGATACACTCACTAGAAAAAGTATTAGATGAAATTCTACATTGACCATAATTGTACCACACAAGACAAATCACACTATTTGGAAAAAAGTATCACTAATAATTCCATCCCAACATCTATAAATTTCATGATTCATTTGTCACAAGCCTCTAATCATTAATCCAATTCTATAATTTAGTTTTTAAATCTTTATTTGAGTGTCTTAGCATTTAAAGTAGATAACACATTGGATTCTAGAAAGAAATCCATCTTAATCATTCCAAAATATTTTATTTTCAATCTATCTCAGTTGTGTAGTTTTTGAGTTAATCAACATCAAATCATTGAATAAGGGTTTAATCATTAGGTTTGATCATCTAAATAAATTATAGGGTCATTTAATTTCCTCATTTAGTGAAATCAATGTGAAAGTGACTCCCTCATGAGTTCTAAATTAATATTGATACAAAGGTTAAAGTGACTTCTTTAGGGGTTCTACACTAGATAATTGAATCTTGTATGGTTTTATGTGAGCCAAATCAATGACATCCCTATGCCAACATTCTCTGACTTGGCTTCATGCTTAAATTAATGTTATCTTGTACTTGTTTCATTTTTATTATCAATTATATGCAAATTGTTGTTAATTATTTTCATGACGATGCAATTATTGCAAATATGTTGATGAATTTTTTTGTGTAATTTTGGAGATGCAATTCTACCAATAACATGGCAAAAAACATGAAGCATCATCCAACTAGACATTCTTTTTTAATATGCCAATTTATTTCAATTATTGCCTTTGATATTTTAGCATGTGTGATTCATTTAATTCACATGCACACTAAAGTGGGAAGAATTTTGAGAAGAAAATTACATACAAAACCCTTTTTTCCACTCATTTTACACCCACTTTAGGCCTTGCCATACACACATATCCCATTTATCTCTAGTACTCCTTTGTTCATCCATATGCCTTTTATGTTTGTCACTCCTCTAACCACTCTTAATCACATTACTTCTTGGACACACCATCCAACCTTTTGGCCACCACCATGCACAAGATGTAAAATATAAACAATTACATCAATTATTTACAAAAATCTCCTAATAGAGATAACAATCACGATACTATGAAATCCATTGGCATATGACATATTGACCTAACCTTTACTATTGGATTTATAACCCTTAGTTTTACAAGTATGATAGTAAAAATGATTCCTTAGATCACATATGTTTGTACAATGCAACAATATAGACTACATTTACCATGACCACTTGCTTGCTAAGTTGTTTCATGAAGCTTGAAGTACTATGCACTTGTTTTATTCTTTGCCTTGCACTTTAATTAATTCCTTTGGAGATTTACCCAATCACTTTGTTAATCATTTTGAACACAATAGTGAGCTTAAAGTAATGGTTGTGCAATTAGTACAATGGAAACAAAGATTACATAAATTAATCATTTTTTAATTCCAAATTTTATCTCAATGAAATTTTAAACTACCAAAAATTGAGCTTCAACGTTTATTTATCAATACCCATAATTAAGGAAAAAAGCGATTTTTAATATTTATTGTTTATTTTTTGAATAATGTGTTAGTGTATGTCATTATGAGCTTCTATTGTTAGAAAATAATCTTCTTCACTATAGCATATCTAGCATTCCCCATTCCCATAAGTTGTGATCAATGCCAAATTTAGAAAATGTGGGCAACAAAGGTGGATTCAAAATAATAACAATATACTTGATGATTCTTATGTTAACAACATTCAATTAAAACCAAAAAAATTATATAGCTCACTATATGGACATAACTAATTCTTAGAGAACTATTACAAAATCAACTTATCACCTTACTTGTCATTAAACCAATTGACACATCAAAATGTGTCCCACATTATTTTAATGTTTATTATTTTTTAGATTATCATGAGATTCATTGGTATATTATGGGTAGATATATAATATTCAAGCATAAAAGTTGGGATCTCATTAATAACATTGTGATCGCATTAATAACATTGTGCTTCAAGTTGAAGGCATTCATAATCATGAAAATGAATATTTTGCACCTCAACATGAAAAATTAAATATCATTGATAATATATACAAGAAGATTCAGGCTAATTGGATGTAACAACCACAACCTTACAACAAGGAAATTTCTAGGAATTTTAACCATGAAGTAGATTAAACCAATCCATAAAAATAGGATATAAAAAAATTTCTTTCAATAATTGAAATTGTAACTGCATAACTGATTACATAAGAATTTCATAATAAACTCATTTTATTTTTTGAACTAAAAAGAATAAACAACTTTTTCCTTTTACATTTTCCACATGAATGATTTCAAATAAATAAAGATATAACATTTAACTTTTAAGGAACAAGGTCAGAGATCCCATATTTGGATACTTTCTATCTCACAAGACTTGGCATGCTATTTGCAAGAGGGAGAGCATCACCCAAGTGTTTTACCTCCAACCACAGACCGACGGTCCCCCACACACCTTCTTAATTGGAAGTGGACCTACCCTTCAACAAAGAGTATAATTAAGAACCCCCTAGTATTTCCATCTGAGCTTTGGTGCTGTGCCCTACTTAACCAATACCATCAAACAACTATGGATACCTTCCAACTATGTATAACAACTCTGATTAGTTAAGCAAATCTGAAACACAGTGAATTGATGGGTGATCCCACATAAGTGGGTTAAAATTGCATTCATGAAGAAAAAATGCTTGGATGCTCCAAAAAAAATAAATTTTGGTTTTAAGGGGTTCGCTTGAAGGGGGACGTTCGATCAAACCTATTTTGGGGTTTTCTTAAACACCCCCTTTCAAGCAAACCCCTTTTTGATGGCATGTTTGAGTGAACCCCCTTTTGGTGAGATTCTCCTAATAAAATAAAGGGGAGAATGGAAAAGAAGGGGGTTCTAGCGAACCCCCCTTTGCTCGAAGGGGTCTAGGTGGGTTTGCTAGAACCCCCCTTTTTTGCCCTTCTCCCCCTCCATGTGCGATTTTTTGGAAGATTTTGGCTTTCAAAGCTCGAGTTGAAGATGAAAATGGAATCAACTTCACAAACCCAATTGGAGGATTATAGTCCTCAAAATGAGCTATCCATCAAGTATAATTTTAATATATTTTGGTTTTATTATGTTTTTTTTTAGTTTAAGTAAACATAGGTTTTTCATTGAAAATCAAGCTCTCTATTCTGCACATGTGGAAAAATAGTAGATTATCAAAAGAAATCTAAAAAATATGTACATGCTTGGTATTGATGTCCTTGATCTAACAAAAAAAAAGAATTCAATACATACAAAAAAAGTTGCGTTATACGGTCCACCTATGTCTAAATTGTAATTGGTTTAACTTCAAAACTTAATTAAGAAAAAATAATTCAATAAAACACAAATCTAAATTTGAAAAAATTATAATTTTATCCCTCATAGAAAAAAGTTGTGTTATTTAAAAATTGTGTTTACTATTAAAAACTAGTTTTCGAAGGAGATGGAAAAATAAATACAATTTGATTTCATTTTTAAAATATATATATTTAGAATTTACAAACAAAATGTCACAAATCACTAGTTTGCATCATCTTCAAATTCCTCATGGTTTAGCATCTATAGGTGCCTAAAAGTGAAGATTTAGTTAAAAAAGTTCAGTTCAATGTCAAGTTTGGCTAAAATGTGTAACCCACTATTGTGGGATCACCCTGACAAGTGCAAGCAAAGACTATTACACTCACTTTGGCTAAAGTATTTGAAAAATATTCAACCACTACTTACAAGTGGAGTCATTTGTTCACCCACCTCTACTCGATTTGGAGAACCTTATCTGACCTAAGGTTGAAAAAAAATTGTAGACCAAGTGGTTCTACTTTTCAAAAAAATTACATTCAAAAGAGTTTTCCCCCTAAGGTGGACAATATGGTTGAATTGGTAAAATATCTTGGACAATGAATTTCTTTTTTACGTTTCTATAACATCTAGGGTCTAGGCTACTGCCTGTAATTCAAGTCCTAACACAAACCATAAGGTTAACCTTCTCACTGATGAGGTAAAAATAACCTTATCAATATAATGGAATCCATACTCAACCTTACACCTTTCAGCCAAACTTACCCTGCCAATTAATTACCTTTAGGATAAATAATTGCTCTCTTTTTATGAATAAGCGTGCAATATTTATTTCTTGAAATTAGTCGAAATAAGCTAATTTGTGTTGATTTAATGGTTAGTTCTTGAGCATTCCACAGGTCAACTTCCACCACCGGTTACCATTCTAGTCAAAAGGGGATTAACGTAGGTTTCAACACCATTAAGGACAAGTGAGTGGGCACCAGAATTTCAGGAGCATACGTTATGGACCGAGTCTTCCTAGTTTATGTTATTTTTAGTTCTAAAAGACTTTATAGCTCGTGCCAAGCTTCTTTAATATTTCATGTCATGGGCTTTAAAGTCCATTACTTGTTGACATTCTATTGAAGACTTTATTAACTGGAAAGTGAGATTTTGTTAACCGTTTTCATATAAATATGTAACTATTGGAAACAATGAATACAAAAGAATATTGTTATGTTGCCATTATGTCTTTCTCAGTTAAACTTCCATATGAATAAAATAAGTTTTTCCCACCACTCTTCAAATTACTGAGCAATGTGAATGGAGTTCTTTGAATGAAGAAATTTGGAGATTACCAGTACATGTGATATGAGATAGTTGCAGATCCACCTAAGAGTTGGCCACTCGAGGGTTATAGATTAGATAGATAAATATTTTACTTCTCATTTTATACTTTCTTTTGGTAGATAATAATTGAAATTGGAATTTATTTTCATGTGTGTTTCATGATGTCAGTGTCAATCCTACAGGTTATAGTTAAGTCTATAGTCTCTTAATTTGGTGTTTGAAGTTCCAGAGCATCTTCTTTCAGTTGTTGCAGATTGTTAAATCATTCTATGCTAGTTGTTTTATATTGTTATCTTTTGATCAGCCCAATGTTTCATAGCTTCTTTACCGGTTTTACTTCTTCAACAATTTATACATTTCTCAGTTTAATCATTTCCATGCTTTCTAGTTTAGTGGTTATGCTTTTTAGACTTTTTAGTTTAGAGTTTCATTTAGATGTTTGGTATTTAGAGAACCTGAGAGAGATAGTCGAGATGTCTTCTATTGCATACAACCTTTGGACACTACCCGGTCGATATATTGATGTGTTTATTAACTAAAGTGTTAGGACCTGACAACAACCTATCACTTTTTGGCCTCATTTCCAAGGACCCTTTCTTTTTCTAGTGTTAGTAGGAGATATCTTGAATACCCCTTTTAGGAATAAAAATAGTTTTTCGGCTTCTTTTGTGCATGGTCAAGAAACAAGGCCCCCATGGGAAATTCATACCAAAAACCCCCCCAATCGACATATCAACAAGTAGGGAGGAAGGAAACTCAGATCAAGAACTTACTGAGGAATTGACCAAACAAGGTCAACTTAAGACCTTCCCACATACCTTGGAAAGAGAATGTATAGTGGTTGAGGAGTATATTCCTTTGCAAACTCCAGAACCTCGCCCAACTGAGTGAATTTTGGAAGAGGATTGCATCCCCTTCAACATCATGGGTGACCGTAGAAATGCCGCCAACAACAATAATAACCCTCCACCACCACACATATTCACTTATCCTATTGCGATTGATACAGATGGCGATACGACAATGAAAATATCTCACCGAATTTCTTGCCAACCTTTCGAGGTTTGTTTACTGAGGACCTTGATCAGTTTCTATTTGAGCTTAAAGTCTTGTGTCTGACATATGACTACAAGAATGATAATCAGAAACTCAAGCTTTTCCCTTCTACTTTGAAAGATTCAACCATGCGCTGGTTTATGGGATTAGCTTCTCAATCAATAACCACTTGGGATGAAATGGAGTCTGCCTTTTTGGAGAAATACCAAAGTTAATACAGGGTTAGCGATAGGAAAGAAGAACTGTTGAAAATAAGGCAAAATGAGGATGAAAGTTTAGAAGATTACATACACAGGTTTATCTTCTTATGTAAATGTTGTGGTGGAGAAGTCATAAGTCTTGATATTCTGAAGACCTTATTCCTTAAAATTCTCGATGACGAAGCTCAGAGGAGCTTGGATTTAATGGGAAAAGGAGACGTGTCCCAACTAGGACTGGACGATATTATGGAATTGTGTCAGAATTTCTCTTACACTTGTGGAGGTATCCGGAAGTTCACCCTCTTAAGAGGTTCCAATGACATAAAAAAAAATCGTGAGGAGCTAGACAATTTCAAAACCGACATTCTTGTTCAGCTAAACACCACCTTAGACGACATACAGGCTAAAACACGAAATCCTGAAACCTTGTCTATTTACTGTCCCAGGTGCCGAAACAAACATTTGCTAAGGGAATGTCCCTTGGAAAAAGTTGACAAGATTGACATTTGTCAAGTGTGTGATAAAAATCATCCCACCGATTAGTGTGAGCTTCTGAATGCCATCAAGAATTCCAAGAAAAAAACAACCCTAGTTGAGGAAGAAGTAAATGTTGTAAATCAAAGAACTGGAGGAAATTTTTCCTATGGATAGAACTCAAAAACCCTAACTAGAAACCCCAACCCAATTGGAACAATAATCAATGGGAAGCACCCTAGCCACAGGCACCACCTCCAGTATCTCCTAATTGGGGAACCTATCCTTGGGGACCACCTAAATGGGTAAATCAATCTTGGGGTAACCCTCAGTGGCCTAACCAGCCTCAACATCAGTGGTACCCCCAAAACCCCATTCCTCAATGGAATCAACCTCAACATCAGTTTTATACTGGGCCCAGGAGGATGCCTACTCAACAACAGACTCTCCTACCACCTCCCCAGAACACTCAACTAAATGAATAAGTTAACAGACTCTCCTACCACCACTTTTGGCACAACTAGTTTTGAACCCAAAGAACAATTGCCCAAATGCTCTGGTGTATTTTCTCGAACAAGACAATATCATTGGGCTTAACACCATACACTGTGGAAACCTGCAATTGAGGTCTAGAAAAACACTTTCGCAGCCGACTATTGAAGAAATCCTAGATGAACCTATTAAAAAGTTTGTCGAGAAAACCACGATAACACCTACATCAGTAGAACCAGCCCCAGAAGATACTCAAAACAAGCCCAACCTGTCATCTTCAGTTGGAGCTTCTGACCTACCTCAGGAGGAGGGGTGTTAGTCTCCAACTGAACTTTTGAAGGATCCTGTGTCTAAGGACAAAATCAAAGCACCTTTTCTGGAGTGTCTGAAACCAATTATTGTGAACGATGCTCCAGAAATGACCTCACCCACCGAAACTACATTGATACAAGAAATCAAGCAACTACAGATTGAAGTCCCTATGCTACAAGTGATTAAGGAGATTCCTAAGTTAAACTAGTTGATTAAACAATATATATCAAAACCCCAGGGAGAAAACCAAAACGAATCAACACCATCCACACAAATGGGTACCTAGCTGACTTGGTTGTTAGGACAACCACTACTTTGAAATATGATGATTCAGGTAGTCCGTTTATAACATTAACTGTTAATGAGGTAGCAATACCTAATGCTTTGGTGGAACTTGGAACAACCATTAACATAATGACTGTTGATGTGATGGAAAAGCTTAGACTTACTGATCTACGCCCCACAACTATAGTCTTACAAATGGAAAATCAATCCATAGTTGTTCCCAAGGGCATCATTGAAAATGTTCTTGTTAAGGTTGATGGATGAGAATATCTCATAGATTTTCAAATAATTGAGTCCCTTACACCCAAATACAGTTATCCAATAATTATGGGACGACCATGGTTGGCAACTGTTGCAGCCAAAATTGACTGTAGAGAGGGAGGAATGACCATCTCACATGGATCTAATAGCAAACATTTGTTTATGTATCCTCCTGCCAAGTTTGTCGAACACAATAAGGTATGGATTGATGAACCAGAAAGTCCCAACGGACAGGAAAATTTGGCTTCAGTAGCCATGGTAGTCATCAAACAACATGGTGAAGAATTAGAGGATGAATTGGAAAATGACATGGAAAGTCTTACTATGGATTCAAGCAATGAGGAAGTGATGGACATAGAAGAAATTCTAGGATACCCAATCAACATAGATCACGCAAAATTTGATGATGCCAATTTCATAGGATTACCCTATCCTTTGATGAACTCAATTCCAAAAACTCACCATTTCTTTGCAGATGTTGCCAGGCTTCATAAAACTGTACCTCGCAGCTGTCCTCTTAACACCCTAATAAGGCCTATGTATACTATCACATCCAACCATCTAGGAGTTAAGACCATCATGTTGTTGGCAGGAAAAACTTTGAACATTAACAGTTGGTTGACTGAGTCGGAGGAACATAGATTGTTTGACACCCTAGTGAATAGATCTAAAGCGTTCACTTGGGACTATATAGATATGAGAGGAATACATCCTAGTGTGTGTACTCATCATATCTATACTGAGGATGGTTGACCTATTCACCAACCACAATGGAGACTCAATCATGCTCTGAAAGACATTGTTAAAATCGAGATTAAGAAACTCCTGCAAGTAGGGTTTATCTACTTGATTTCTGACAATAAGTGGCTCTCACCTTTGGTTGTGGTTCCAAAGAAGAATGGGAAGTGGAGAGTGTGTGTAGACTATAGGGAGCTTAACAAAGCAACACGTAGAGATTATTTTCCTCTACCATTCGTAGACCAAGTGCTAGATAACTTGGTTGGGAGCAAATATTTTTCATTTTTGGACAGATTTAATGGATGTAACCAGATATAGGTAGCAGTAGAAGACCAAGATAAGATGACCTTTACCTGCCCTTGGGGGACATTTTCATATCAATTTCTCCCCTTTGGGCTATGTAATGCCCCTGTAACGTTTCAAAGGGCCATCTTGGCTATATTTGCTGAGTTGGTAAATGAGTGTGTGGAAGTTTATATGGACGACTTCACTATATATGGTTTGACTTTCGATGAAAATCTTAAGAATTTAAATAAGGTGTTAAAGCGATATGAAGATCATCGTTTGTCCCTAAGCCACGAGAAGTGTCTGATCATGGTGGAACAAGGAATAGTGTTGGGACATCATATTTCAACTGAAGGGATTAAGGTTGATCATAAGAAAATCAAAGTAATTCAACAACTTGAGATTTGAAAAACCCAGACTGATGTCAGAAGTTTCTTAAGGCATGCTAGATACTATCGAAGATTCATAGAAAACTTAAGCAAAATTGCAGCCCCTATGTTTGCTCTCCTTCAAAAGAATGTAGACTTCACCTGGACGCCTGAGTGTCAATCGTCATTTGAAATTATCAAGGAGAAACTCATCTCTGATCTTGTCCTTCAAGGACCTAACTGGAGCCTTGCGTTCCATATTTATGCTGACACGTCTGATGATACCATTGGGGTGGTTCTAGGACAAGAAGATGAGAATGGGGGAAAATATGCCATATATTTCATCAGCAAGAATTTGACGCCAATAGAAAAGAATTATACCACAATAGAGAGAATTCTTGGTTGTAGTGCATGCAATCAAGAAATTTTGACATTATGTCATGGGATACAAAGTCACAGTGCACACAGACCATTCAACCATCAAGTACCTCATGAATAAACCTGTGGAAAATGCAAGGATAATTAGGTGGTTACTTCTTGTCCAGGAATTCAATGTAACAATTGTTGACAAACCAAGGAATTCCAATGTAGTCACAAATTTCTTATCCCAGATTAAACATGATGGTGACTGTGCTCCTGTACAAGATGAGTTTCCAGATGAAAATCTATTTTCCATCTCCACTAAAACCACTTGGTTTGCCAATATTGAAAATTATTTGGCCATCATAGAAGTACCACCTCACTTTTAATCAAAACAGAAGAAACGCCTCATTAAAGAGAGTGCCTCTTTCAAATGGATTAATGGAATCTTGTTTCGATGTGGACCTGATATGGTTTTACAACATTATGTTAGGGCAGATGAGACCTATAGTATCCTCAGAGCCTATCATGATGATCCTTCTGGAGGGCATTATTCTGCTAGAAGGACAACTCACAAGATTTTGGGAGTAGGATACTATTGGCCTTCAATGCATAAGGACATCAAGAAGTACGTTCGCATATGTGATGAATGCCAAGGGGTAAGAAGACCAACTGCATCTAATGAAATGACCCTATAGCCTCAGGTAGTCCTTGAACCATTTGAAAAATGGGGATTGGATTTTATTGGCCCTACAGACCCTCCTTCATAAGGAAAAGAGTACATTTTGGTCTGTACTAACTACATGACTAAGTGGGCAGAAGTGCAAGCCCTACACGTTGCTAGGGAAGAATAGGTAGCTAATTTTCTTTACAACAAGATTTTCCTCATATTCAGAGCTCCAAGGACAATTGTCACAGACCATGGCCCCCAGTTTATGTCTAAAGTTTTGTTAGCATTCATAGATCACTTCCAGGTGAGCCACAAGAAGCCTTCACCCTACCACCCTCAAGCGAACGGACAAGTCAAAGTCACTAATAGGGAATTGGAAAACATTTTAACAAAAATGGTTTCTTTAGGAAGGAAAGAATGGGCTAGGAAACTACCTGAAGCTGTTTGGGCTTACAACACCACTTGGAATTCAACTACTGGCTATAGTCCATACGAGTTAGTCTTTGGGAAGAAGCCACTCTTTCCCATTGAATTTGAACTCCAAACTCTTAGAACAACCATGGAGTTGGGTATGGATCTTAAATGATCCCAAATTGCAAGAGTTTTGTAGCTTAGAAAACTGGACGAACTTTGTTTGGACGCAATCCATCAAACTGAACTGGTCCAACAACAACGCAAGGCCTGATAGGATAAACATATCAAGGAAAAATAATTCCATATTGGGGATTGGGCATTATTGTTTGATTCCATATACAAGGATCATCAAGGGAAACTCAAAACACAGTGGCTTGGACCATACGAAATTTCTGAAGTATTTTCCAATGGTTTGGTCTAACTGAAACCTATTGATGGTGATACCTGAACTCTTCTAGTTAATGGGCACTGATTACATGTCTACAATAAGCCTGTTAATAAAGAAGAATTTACAAAAATGGTAGAAATGTAGGGAGAAATCTAGTGTGTTGACTCTACAGTGGCAGGGTCAATATAGTTTTGTCAAAAAAATAAATAAATCAAAAATCAAAAATCAAAATGCTTCTTCAATTTTTTCATTAAACTTTATCATTTGGACTTGGCTAAATTATATCTATATTTTGCAGGACTTCACCTTTTTGGCAAACACGATTCCGACACACCTTGCTACGATGCTCCAGAACTTGTCAGTGTTGTTGCTACTATGCTTTGGAACCTGTTGTTGTGATGCTCTGGAACCTGTACAACAAACTTGCCCCGCTTCTCGTCCCGATCCTGCATTTTGACGCGTCATTTAATGATGCTTCAGGAAGCCAAGGCCAAAATGTCACATCCTTTTTCCTTTCGGCAACATCTTTTCAGCAATGCTCCAGAATTATGTTGTTTCTGTCATCTGGTGACATCTTTCAGTGGTGCTCCAAAATTTGTTCTGGTGCTTCAAAAATTTGTTCAAATGTTCCAAAAATTTTGGTTGTTGCTCCAGCTACATCTTTTGACGATGCTTCAAAAATTTTGGTTGTTGCTTTGGCTACATCTTTCGACGATGCTCCAAAAATTTTGGTTGCTGCTCGATTGCATCTTTTGACGATGCTCCAGAAATTTTGGTTGTTGCTTCGGTTGCATCTTTTGACAATGATCCAGAATATTCAATCTTATTGTTGTGTTCTGACGACATCTTTCCACGGTGTTTCAAAACTTTCTTTTCCCCTACTTTGGCTGCATTTTTCAGCAATGCTCCATAAGCTTTTTCCTTTCTAGTATTTCAATTTTTCCTAAGTTCTGCGCATTCCCATCACTTGATTTTCCGTCGCCTCTAGATCTGGCCCCTAATAATCATTCTGCCATATCATAATAAATCTTTCCATAATAAATAAAATTATTATGACACCCCTTTTTGTCATAATAATTTTTGCCGCCATTTCAACTACCCCATTCTTGTCATTATTATCCACCGCCACCCTCGCCAAATCATATGGCTATCCAATTACGTCAACACGGGTAAGTGACATTCGATCTAGTGACAAGGCGTAAGGTGTGTGCTAATTTATTTATTTAAAAGGTAGTAATTTTTTTTGAATAAAGGCTAATTAATTAGCATGAACTGTTCCCTCTTGTAATTTTAAAATTTGTGCCATCACACGATTGCTAAAAGTAAGGAAATGGTTGTGTAATTCCCCATGAAAACTCGTCATAATTACTTAATAAGGTGACAAGAAAGGTGATTAATTCCTTCTCCATTGGGTATATCGACATATAGTTCCTTTTTCGTCTGTAATTCAGTGAGAAAGGTATTACAAAGTCCATAGAATTTTGTAGAGTGGCAAGGAAAGAAACGAAGAAAATGGGAGGAGCCAAGAAAAAGTCCGAACCAACTTCTGCAACTCACTTGTTCGCGTTGGGCAATATTGCGGCTCTATTTCAGAAAGTCGGGTGGCTGGAATTCATGAAATGGTTTGAAGGGTATACAGAGCAACTCGTCAAAGAATTTGTCAAGAATTTTACAGATGGATAGACCTTGGTGTGTGGCAAGCAATTCCAGGTAAGTACGAAAACCATTGCTCATCTTTTCGGTCTTGAAAGTAAGGGAATTGATTTGAATGAGAATGCAAATGTTCCCTATCAAAAACTAATAGAATTATTTCATAGGAAAGGGGAACCTCAACCTGTAATTACCATTAGTACCAGGGGACAAAATAAAGGTTTCCATAGAATGTCTCTTCCAGAACCTTGGAGAACTGTTGTAGCATGGATAATCAAATATTTCACCTGTGAAGGACAAATAACTACAGTAGTGGGACCCCCTTTTCTTTTGTTAATTCGTTTGTGCCATGACATTGAGGACCCTTCTCTTAGGGTTAATCTACCAACCTTCCTGTGTCATTCAGTCACATCCATGATAGAAAAATATAAAGTTGGGACAGTGCCCCTCAAACATCATGGTCTCATACAGATGATATGTAAATATCATTTTCGCAAAAACCCAGAAAGGAAGTGGCAAAATTTCTTGCGAAAAATTGAAAACGTAGAATTTGAAAGACCACTCGAGGAGGGAGAATCCTCTAAGCAAAAAGAATAGTTTCTAGAAGAACCCTCCTTTGAGGCTGTGGGTTCTCCTAAATCCCAACAGACCTCAATGGATCCTAGTGGCGATGCGCCAGAAACCTTGCTAGATGAACTAGAAACCCCAGGGCAGACAGGGGATGTGGAAATTGTGCACTCTGAAGATGAAGAAGAACCTCCTCGCAAGAGGAAGAAACAGAGTAAGGTTAATTTTCAAACAACTCCTCCTCTAACGAGAAGTAAAAGGTTGTCTACAGGATCCAATGAAACGAAACCCCAAGACATAGGAAGTACTTCCAAAAGGAAGAAGGCTAGGACTCAAACAAAGGTAGTAGAAATTGAAAGTCCACCTGATAGTGGGGAAATAAATGAAACATAAAAGCAGGGTGATCAATCCCCTAAGGAAGAGGATAAGAAAACCCCATCACCTAAAGAGTAGGAGGAGGAGAAAACACAGTTGCCACATTCTGTGCAGATTGAAGATGAACCTGTGGGGGGATTTTCTCCTTTTCTTGGTAGAACAGGAAGTATACCTAAAATTGAGGAAAATGCACCTCATACTAATATGGAAATTCCTTACTCATCCTTCTCTGTGGACAGAGGGGATACAAAATCTGTCCAAAGAGAAGAGGAATTAGAAAAATTAAAAATAGAAATTATGGAATTAAAAACCAGGCTACAGAATGATGAAGCACGTGTCATCCAACAAAAAGAAGAAATTGAGGCACAAGCTGCAATTGTGAATAAAAGAGACCAAGAAATTGCAAGACTGACAACATAGATGGAAGAAAAAGATAAACTCATTGAGTAGCTGCAGTACCAAATTCAACAATGGAATCAACAAGATAAGCAACACAAGGTTGATTTGTCTGAAAAAGATCAACAAATTCAAGGTTTGAAAAACATTTTTTTGCAATTATTTAATGCTTTTGAAGAAGAAAGAAATGGACAGGAAATTGAATTGAATGCTTCTATGAGTAAGATTGTGGAATTAGAGCAAGATCTGCAAGAGAGTGACACTAAACCTATAATGGAATCAAAGGAGACATAAATTGAACCCATTGTTATAGAATGGTCCAGGTGCGCATCCTCCCAATATTAATGAAATGGATAGAGCAATGCTATCTTCTAAGGGATGTGGAATTTGAGAATAATAGGCTAAAAAGTGAATTAGTAATGTTAAAAGAGTCATTTTATAAAACAGAGGTAAACAGGATGCTTGTGAAATTGGTGAACTATTATTAGCCTGTAGAAGACCATTTAGGTTGTACTCTATGTTTCTTAATGAATAGCTCTTAAGATGGAAGCTATAAAGAATTCACCAAAATTAGCCACATGATCTTGATGATATGGAATTTGTGAAAATATTTGTTGAATCACTCCTTGAACAACAAGATTTTTTATGTGAATTATTTGTTCATAATTTGCTTCTGGAAGAATATATAGATTTATTTGTTAATTTCTTTGTAGGAGAAGTCCAATTGAGAACATTCCTATCTACAATGAGAAATCAGCTTCATCGGCAAGATAGATGAAGGGAATATGCACATGCAGAAAGGTCTGTGGGGTTGAAAATGAGATATCCTCATAGGAAGCCTTTCTTTTTCAAGGCACAATTTCTGGGCATTCGACTTAGAAAAGAGGTGCAGGGAAAATACAATAATAACCTCTGGTTGTACTATGACCACTTTCAGGAACAAGGGCCAAAATTGATAGGTAAAGCTTGGTATGCATGTGAAGAGCGGTATACCCCTCTTCCTCTGTATCTCAAGAAAAGGGAAATAATCTCACCCCTTAATATTAGATGGTCCTATAGAAGAGCAGTAGCCCTGGCCAAAATCCTTGAATAATTGAAGGTTAATTGGATTGGTATGAGGTACAAACCTCCTCTCCTTCTTTCACCACCTCCTTCAGAATATACCAATCTAGACCAAAGTGATGACAATTTTGCAAGATGGGTACAAAGAGTCACTTTTCATCAAGGATTCCTGAGGTAGCCAGAGGAGCTGTATACAGAGGCAGATGACTTATATGATCTCAGTGCCAAGTATGAGGAGATGAATAAGGGTAATCAAGGATAGGGAACACACCAGAGAGCAGGAGGACTTGCTCGGGCTTAGGAAGGGGAGGAAATGATGAGGTAAAAATAACCTCATCAATAAAATGGACTCCCTACTCAACCTTATACCTTCTAGCCAAACTTACCCTGCCAATTAATTACCTTTAGGATAAATAATTGCTCTCTTTTTATGAATAAGCGTGCAATCTTTATTTCTTGAAATTAGTCGAAATAAGCTAATTTGTGCTGATTTAATGGTTAGTTCTTGAGCATTCCATAGGTCAACTTCCACCACCGGTTACCATTCCAATAAAAAGGGATTAACGTAGGTTTCAACACCATTGAGGACAAGTGAGTGGGTGTCGGAATTTCAAGATCATAGGCTATGTATCGAGTCTTCCTAGTTTCTGTTATTTTCAGTTCTAAAAAACTTTATAGCTTGTGTCGAGCTTCTTTAATATTTCATGTCATGGGATTTAGAGTCCATTACTTGTTGACATTCTATTGAAGACTTTATTAATTGGAAAGTAGGATTTTGTTAACCATTTTCATATAAATATGTAACTATTGGAAACAATGAATACAAAAGAATATCAGTATGATGCGATTATATCTTTCTTAGTTAAACTTCCATATGAATAAAATAAGTTTTTCCTCCCACTCTTTGAATTACTAAGCAATGTGAATGGAGTTCTTTGAATGAAGTAATTTGGAGATTACCAGTACATGTGATCCGAGATAGTTGTAGATCCACCCGAGAGCTGGCCACTCGAGGGTCATAGATTAGATATAGATAAGTATTTTCCTTCTCATTCTGTACTTTCTTTTGGTAGATAATAATTGGAATTGGAATTTATTTTCATGTGTGTGTCATGCTGTCAGTGTCAATCCTGCAGGTTATAGTTAAGTCTGTAGTCTCTGAATTTGGTGGTTGAAGTTCCTAAGCATCTTCTTTCAGTTGTTGCAAATTGTTAAATCGTTCTATGCTATTGTTTTAGATTGTTATCTTTAGATTAGCCCAATGTTTCATAGCTTCTTTATTGGTTTTACTTCTTCAACAATTTATACATTTCTCAATTTAATCATTTCCATGCTTTCTAGTTTAGTGGTTATGCTTTTTAGATTTATAGTTTTTTGCTTTCTAGTATAGTTATTTCAAGCTTTCTAGATAGATGATTACCTGATTTCAAAGCTTAGAGACTTTTTAGTTTAGAGTTTCAGTTAGATGTTTTGTATTTAGAGAACCTGAGAGAGATAGTCGAGATGTCTTCTATTGCATATAGCCTTTGGACACTACCCGGTTGATATATTGATGTGTTTATTAACTAAAGTGTTAGGACCTAACGAAAGCCTATCACTCACCTATTCTTAGGCTTATTTGGAAAATATGGAGGACACCATGCCATCATCATGACATACACATGGTCATATAGAAGGTACTGACATTACGTTAAAATCAAGTAATAAAATAATAACATTTAAACAAAATAGAGGATTACCTCCTCTTACTCAAGTTCCTATCTTCCAATATCAAGTTATATGATTTGGGTTCAAGAAAACATCATAAGAAATAACAGGGATATACACTATATATATATATCATCAAGATTCACGCAACTTAACGTCATGCGAGCAATCCCCAAATTTTCATCAAATATACATCGTAATATGCTATTTAATATTATTTGAATTTTCCAAGGAAACACTAAATCACTCTAGCCATTTCTCTAGCATTTGCACTAAGTTTTCCTTTACGAGTTCATGTATAATAGACTATATAAAAGATTACATCTATATTTATCCTTTCACTTTTTCTTTCAACAATGACAATATAAATTTTAATATAAAGTCTCCTATTTCAGACTAACATATTTTCAATTTTTGAGACAAGAAAATTAACTATGTTCTTTAACATCTAGCTTGACATTAACTGAGAATTCCTAGCTTCATGATACTAGCATAACACTATATCTTAATAAACTTTATTTCTTCTTGCTCTTGAACTCCCTAGCTTTGTAAATGAACTACCTTCCTTCTTTAGTTCAATTAACACTTTCTAGGAAGAAAAATGATCTTATTCTCTACTGTTATTCACCTCTAACTGATAATTCTAAACTCTAAAATGCTTGAAGATAATTATACTCAAATTGCTACGCCTAATTCTCAATACCCAACAACAACCAAATAGAGTGAAATCTACTGGTTTTTATAAGCAAAGCCTGCTCATATGGAAATTAAATTCATCCTCTCTCTACTGATCTGAGTGGCACCCTTATTTATGCTAGTGTTAACCATAATTCAGTTTGAAATTGTTAATTTATGTAGCTTGGACAAGTGTCTCTAAACCCAAGAATATTTAATTAATTAATTGATTTTTTCTGGAGACTTCTAGAAAGGACTTAATTAGAGTCTAGATAATTAATTATTTAATTAATTAATTCCTTTAGAAACTTCTAGAAACCAATTAGTTAGGGTTTGTTAGAGTCTAATTAATCTTAGCCGTTGATTGAGATTAAATCACGACCATTGGTTTTTCAATGACAATAGTATAAAAGGGGATCAATGGGCATTTGGAGAACACACACTTGAGAAAGATTTGTAGTGATAGCAAATAAATTTGTAGTGATAGCAAATAGTTTAGTAGTAATAGCAAAGATGCAGTGATAGTATTGGAGACAACAACAGTGGAATTTCAGCAGGAGAAATCGAGGGAAGAATTTCCAGAGAAGAATATTGCTGGAGCTCTGCTAGTAAGAGGCAAGCCGTTTATGTATCTCTTTATTTGTTGAAGTTTAATAAAATTCCTCATTTGCAGTATTGGTTTTCCCTTCGAGGTTTTTTCAGGGACAATTTGTCCAAAAATATTGAGTTTATTATTTTGCATGTTTTCTCCTCTATTCTTGTGGTTTTATTTGTGAAGTTGCAGTTATGTTATTTTTCAATATTTGTTGTGAATTAATTTTTTTGTAGTCAAATAATCTATATAGATAGGAGATTAATAATTAGTAACTGCAATAGAATTTTCACATGGTATGAGAGCTAATCTAAGGGCAGAAAAGGCTCAGCGTAGGCACATGGAGGAAAATTGAGGGTTTGTAAAACCCAGTCCTACCTCTTCAGAATTATTATTATTATTATTTATCTTTTGAGATGGCCTCAACAGGTTTAAGAGATCAAGATAGATTGGATGGAGCCTCAAACTTTGGTGTCTAGAAATCCAAAATTTATTTATTGCTAGAAGAGAATGGTATCAAGGAATATGTGACCAGTGTTGTAGCTGTACCTACAGATCCAACACAACTCTTAGCATATAAGAAGGAAGATGCCAATGCGAGGAGGCTGATTTTTGACGGTGTTAAGGATCATATTGTTCCACATATCGCAAATTTAGATACAACGAAGAAGATGTGGGACGCCATTCTGAATCTATACCAGAATGCTACCACTAACTAGAAATTGATTCTCAAAGAAAAGTTGAGGAATACTCAGATGAATAAGGGAGAAGACGTTACAAGTTACCTCACCAGACTCAAACTTGTCAAGGATGAGTTGGCAACTATTGGAGATAAGCCAGATGATGACGAGCTACTCTGAATATCCCTAAATGGGTTTACTAAGCAGTGGGGTGTCTTTGTTTAAGTTATTAATGGATGAGATACCTTACCGAGTTGGGATCAACTATGGAGTGACTTCACTCAGGAGGAGCTTAGACTAAGTCTTATCAATGGAACCAACAGTAAAAGTCTGAAAAGTGAGGTAGAACAGGAAAACATTGTCCTAGCAGGAAAAGGGAAAGCAAAGAAGAGGTCTAGTAAAGGATCAAATCCACAAAGTGAGAAGAAGGACTTGTCCAAGATCAAATGTTATGGCTATCACGAGTTTGGCCACTATGTCAGCAATTTCCCACTAAGGAAGAAGAACAGAAAGAAAGGCACGAAGCAGACGACAACTTTAGCAAGTGCATGTGAACTCTCTAGTAGAATGGAGGATGAGTTTGCACTCATAGCTTGTATGGTTGGCTCAACCTCACAAGGTGTTTGGTATATAGATAGTGGGGCTTCATTTCATATGACAGGAGTTAGAGAGTACTTCTCCAGTTATAAGGAGGAGGACATCATAATATATATTTCTATGGGGAACATGTCCAAATTCAATCCAGTTGGGAAAGAGAATATTCTATTTTAGAGGGAGAATAGTGAGTCGATTCCCATTCATGATGTGTTGCATGTGCCAGGCTTGGGCATGAATCGTATTTAAAAATTTGTCCTTCAGGATAAAGGCTACAATGTACTATTTAGAGGGGCGAATGTGTTAATCAAGCATAAGGATTGGAAATCACCCATAGCTATTGGAGTTAGGAGCAATGGACTTTACAGGTTGTAGTTTGATACTCATAAGGCACTGATGAGCAACAATAATTCTAGAGATCAAGGAGACCACTTAAATTGCTTCGTTAGAAAATAGTTTTTCCAAGGATGTGTGTTGGGGAAGTTTGCGAAAGTAGCTTTTTCCAAGGAGTGACACTAGATCTAAGGGTGTTCTTGATCTAGTACATTCAGATATATGTGGACTAATGTCGATGAAGTATCTCAGAGGATACGAGTACTTTGTTACTTTTATTGATGATTTCTCTAGGAAGACCTGGATATACTTCTTGAAGACCAAGGACAAGGTCTTTAGTCATTTTCAAGAGTTCAAAGCTCTTGTGGAGAATTTGACAAGCAGGAAGATAAAGGTTCTTCAGTTAGATAATGGAGGCGAGTATAAAGGGAAAGAGTTCCAGGAGTTCTATACTAGGGAAGGAATCAAGAGAGTGGACTGTTCCTTACAACCCGCAACAGAATGGGGTTGTTGAGAGGAAGAATCATTCTATATTAGAGGCAATAAGGGCTATGTTGTATGACCAAGATATGCCATGTTACTTATGGGCAGAGGCATGCAATACAATAGTTTACATACAAAACAAGGTTCCACATAAGGTATTGGGCAAGATGACACCAGAGGAGGTGTTCTCGGGGAAGAAGCCAGATGTCAACCACTTTAGGATATTTGAGAGTTTGACATATTGTCACATTCCAAGTTAGATCAGACTACAGAGAGAGGGTGCTTTGTGGGGTACAACGAAACCTCAAAGGCATATTGGATATTTATTCAAGGGGCCAGGAGTTTTATAGTTAGGCGTGATGTCAAGTTCATGGAGGAAAAGGCATTTAGGAGGTCCAGAGATTTTCCAACAGATGATCAAAGTGAGCAGCTAGTAGAAACTTTGAGGATCGTACAATCAGATCAAGGGTAGTGAAGCACGAGTACGGTTACTAGTACAAGCACATACTCAGGTGCTGAGAGATCATAGAGTATGGAGCAACAAATGCAACAGATCCAAGAGATGCATCAAGAAGACATGGAGGTTGACATTTCATCCTCTATAGTTGACAACAAGAACCAACATACACATAGGGATACTCAGGAGTTTGTGGGAGCTCTTAGGACGAGTAGTAGATAGTGGAGATAACCAGCTAGGTATAATGACTATATGGAATTAGTCAGTCAGTTAGTAGATAGCGAGCCTTCCAACTATCATGAGGCTACATAGAAGCAGGTGTGGTGAGATGTGATGGTTGAGGAATATACCTCAATAGTGCAAAATAATGTATGGGAGGTTGTGCCTAGATCGACAAATAGGGCAGTGGTTGGATCACATTGGATCTATAAGATCAAGCATGGTTTAGATGGTAGCATCGAGAAATACAAGGCAAGGTTCGTGGCCAAGGGGTTCTCTCAAAAGGAGGGAATAGACTATGAGAAGACATTTGCTTTGGTGGACAGGTATACTTCTATACGAGCCGTGATCTCACTTGCAACACAGATGAGATGGTAGATCCATCAAATGGATGCCAAGATGATGTTTCTTAATGGTGAATTGGTAGAGGAGGTATACATAGAACAACCAGAGGGCTTTGTAGCACACAACAACGAAACCCATGTGTGTAGATTGAATAGAGCTTTGTACGGATTCAAGCAGGCTCCCAAGGCGTGGTATGAGCGCATTGATAGATACTTGCAGGGAATGGGCTTTGTGAAGAGTGAGGCAAATGCTAACCTTTACTACTTGGTGGTTGGGGGTGATGTTCTCATTCTTGTTCTATATGTGGACGACTTGTTTTTAACAAGCTCATTGGGGCTCATAGAGGAGTGCAAGAGGGACCTTACAAGAGAGCTCGAGATGAAAGATTTGGGGCTTATGCACTACTTTCTAGGCATGGAGGTATGGCACACAAATGGAGACATTTTCCTTGGAAAAGGGAAATACTGCATCAAAATCTTGAGGAGGTTCGAAATGGAGGATTACAGAGCCATGTCTACACCTATGATCACGGATTTGAAGAAGGTAGACACATCCAGGGAGAAGGATGTAGACCCACCTTATACAGGCATATGATTGGATCTCTCATGTATTTAGTCAAAACTAGGCTAGATATATCCTTTGTAGTAAACTCTCTTAGTCAGTTCATGGTTGAGTCGAAGAGAGTGCATTGGACATCGACAAAGCATGTGTTGCAGTATTTGCATGGCACAATCAAGTGTGGGATCATATATGCTTGAGGTGATGGTATCAGGTTGATAGGCTATATTGATGCAAATTGGGCATGCAGTACATCAGATAGGAAAAGCACTTTAGGGTGCTGCTTCAGCTTGGGATCAGGAGTTGTCTCTTAGTATAGTAGGAAGAAGAAGTCAGTGGCTCTAAGTTCTGCAGAGGCAAAATACATAGCAACTAGCATGGTGACGTGTGAGGCGATATGGCTTCGAAAGTTGTTGGTAGCCTTGTTTGGTCAGAGGGTTGAGACTACTATGATACATTGTGACAAATAGAGTTGCATCAAATTGTCTGTGAATCTAGTGTTTCATGATAGGTCTAAGCATATAGACATCAAATATCACTTCATCAAAGATTGTGTATAGCAGGGGATTGTTTGGCTACAGTATATACCTACAAATCAACAAGTAGCAAACTTTTGACTAAGGCATTGGGGAAGGCAAAATTCATCTTCTTTAGAGATAGGTTGGGTGTCATGCAGAACACTTTCCTCGCTAAGAGGGAGTGTTAATTTATGTAGCTTGGACAGGTGTATCCAAACCCAAGAATATTTAATTAATTAATTGATTTTTCTAGAGACTTTTAGAAAGGAGTTAGTTAGAGTCCAGATAATTAATTAATTGATTCGTTTAGAAAATTCTAGAAACTAGTTAGTTAGGGTCTATTAGTGATGCAGGAGCATCTAGTGGTGTAAGGCAAACTTGCATCACCCAAAAATAGTTAAATTTCAAGTTTATCAGTTTTTAGATGTTTTTACATTTTTGGATACCCTTTTTATCATAATGAAATTCTCAATTTACAGTTTTTATTTTCTATTCCTGAGTTGAAAGATATTACAGTTTTAGTTTCCCAGATTTGCACCTGAAAATCTTTCGAGTTAGATTTGAGGCACTTAGATTTCCCAGAACGGCCCCAAAACTTGTCGAAATCAGTGTAGCAAATTTTGAGCGTGTTATTGACTTTGAAACCTTTCCAATGGTTCAAACGATTCACGAATCGGAGTCCCGGATCAAAAGTTATGGCCCCGGGAAGTTGGCGCACTTTCTAGAAGATACAATTGCAAATGTTCTTTTGAAATTTGAACTTCAAGTTGTAATTTTTCGGCGCCAAACCGCCTAAACTCAAATTTGAATGTTGTTTTGAAACAGAGCTAAAGAAGGAGCTCTATTTATGAAGGGTTTCTAATTTTTGGTACAGGACAAGCTTGCATATTCTTGAGGTGATTGTAGCTTTAACTGCATGTGTTGTAGAACTTGGGGATTTGAGATCCTCTGCATGTAAACTCCATTTTCTAAATAATAAAATTATTCTCTTGTTTGTGGGTTATTTTTCTAAGTCTCGGGCTTCGCCCTCATCAAGTGGTATCAGAGCGGGTTTTCTTGAGCGTGTGGACAGATCGCCGATCGTGAGGCAGTTCGCACCAGGACCGTGGTTGTGGGTCGAGATCAAGAAAGATGCCTCCAAGAGTGATGCCTAGTAGGCGTGGTGGTTCCAGAGGTGGTCGAGGCGGCAAAAATGCTGGTGGAAGAGATGCACTGGCAGCCCTCCAAAGACAGATTGATGCATTACAAGAGCAGTTGAGAAGAGGGTTAAACCTGAGGGAGGAAAGTGAGGATGAAGGAGAGGAAGGAGAGGAAGAAGGTTCAAATGTAGAAGAGAAAGAAGAAGCAATTGATCAAGACCAAATGCGGCTAATAAAGGTCATT